>JAQIVZ010002104.1:0-23966 GCA_034700945.1 Arrhopalites spinosus
AATTAACTAGACATCCCAATTCCTTGGCCCAATACAGTACTCCACCTCATTTTTATGTAAAAACAATTTTTTATTTACCGGGAAAAAGAAAGGTTTTATCGGAAAAAAAAATATTCTAACGGGAAAAAAAATTATTATTTCTATCGGGTGAAAAAAATATTTTTAACGGGGAAAAAAAATATCGGGAAAAAGAAATTATTTCTTTTATTATACAAGAAAGTTAAAATTAATCAAGTTTTTGGGGAATGGAAGATTGGGGAATATTTCCCGTTCCCTCATCACTGGAAACATTCCCCCAATCTTCCCCTCGTTAAATATTTTCTACTTGCCCCTCCAATTGAATTTTCCTTTTTCTTTACATTTTTGAATTATTAAACGACTTAATTAACGGGCCAACAACTCAGTGAAACAGTGAAAAATTTAAAAATAATTCATGGTGGCTTGATCGTGAACTGATCATAATTTTGGGTAGACGGCTATTGTGATAAAAATAAAATAAATAGAGACAAAACTATTTTGCATTCGTTTTATTTCAAAAATTAGCGCCAAAGTATTTAATTACTTGTTTTTAATTATTATTAAATTAGTCGGAAAAGTTTTTCGTTTCAATGATTGCACTAAATTCAATTGAATCTAGCTCTCTTCTCGATTAATTGAGTTTTTTCATTAAAAAATGAGGTGCAAAATAATCTCAATTATGAAAACTCGACGAAATACCCAACCCAATTAAAATTATGTAGAGAGAGGAAACCACAAAAGAATTTTCAATTGTTCCCTCTTTCCAGAAATTATTAATTATTTTCTCAGTCTCATAAATTCTGTCCCAAAGATCTTGTAGTGCTAGAAATATTCCTTGACTAAAAAAGTAGAAGATTTTTAAATTGAATTTCATAAATACATCTCTTCTAAAAATTTGGTCTCCCGCTTGTCGCGATAAAATGTCCACGTGGGGTAATGTCACAGTATAAACTTGTGGGAGGAGCCAAATATTTTGTTGAAGAATTTGATAACTTCCACTTCCATAAATGGAGCACCGAACCTTCCCTATTTTTTATTGGTGGCAGAATGGGCGGGATAAATGATGGAATAGCCATTGTCACTGACGACCTCAAAGATATCAAAAAGTTTTAAACTTTTTGACATCTCTTTTGACACCCCAGAAATGTATAATATACATTTAGTACATTTTATCATGGCACCTCTACACATTTTGTTCGACCAATTCATGAGGGGTCCTAATTGGAGGGAAATATTTAAATGGGACCAAATTTCCCCGTACAGTTTCATATAAACGTCTTCATGCTTAATCGTCCATTGACTATTGTTACTAACAATATTAACCTTAATCTTTATTGTCGTTAAAATGTCAACTTAAAAGTGTAAACTATTTTTAATTAAATTCATTAATCCACCAGATGTAAAAACAATAGAAATATTTTATGTAAATGATTATTTAAAATTAGAAGACTGTTCATTGGATGTCCCCACATTAAAATTATTTCCTTGAATGACTCCCGCCAATAAACTTGCCATTAATTTTCGACGATTATTTCTCTCCCTTGTCAGTTGATTATTTCTATAATTCATACACATAATTAATCCCATTAATTTAAATATTATTAATTAAATAATCAATCTCCTATAATTAAAATGGTTAAAATAAACTCACAGTAATCTTCCTTCCTCTGTATGTGTCCTCGTCACGTGGTCTTTTAAGTTCTTGGCAAACTTGAACGCTTTGCCGCATGTAGTGCACAAGAATGGTCTGTAATTGTCCAAAGGATGATTATTATTTAAATTAAAAAAAACTTAATCATAATTTAATATTATTATTTAAATTTAATTAGGAAAATAAATGAAGGGACTTGCCTCTCCTCTGAGTGAACTCCATTGATGTGACGTTGCAAAGTATCCGCCTTTTCAAACGAGGCCCCGCACTGGTCACAAGTAAATTGCCCGATAATCTCCGCATGGAAACCCCGCCGGTGGTTTAAAAACGCCAATCTTGAATGAAAATTGATTTGACAGTCCTCACAAAAAGTTGCTGGTGGTCCTCGCTGTGCTGTTTTCATCCTTTTTCTGAAATTGGCCTTCGCTTGATGTTGCATATATTTTTGATAGCCCTCCAGAGTATGTTTGACCTTCTTGTGACGTTTTAATTCTCTTTCATTTTTTAAACTTAATTTACATTCATCACACTCCCACCTTTCTTCAACAAAATTATCGTCAAGTTTTTTGTGTACATATCTCTTGTGGGTCCTCACACTGGACATGAATTTGGAAGTGTAAGGGCATTCGTCACAGGCGAAGGGTCTTTCTTCGGAATGAGTGGCCATGTGGGACTTGAGACCCTCTGAAGTTGAACAAAATCTGGGACAACTTGAACATTGAAATCTTTTTGGAACAAGTCCCACTGGAATTGTCTCACATTTTTGCATGTGAATAGACAGACGATCATTAGGACAAATTTTAGAACATCTCTGGCAGATGGTGACCACTGACTGGACTGACGGTGTCAATTCTGGAATGTGGACATTCCTAGTGTGGTCTTGACACTCGAGGGAGGTTGTAAAATGTTGTTTGCAGTACCAACATGGATTTTCAAATTTTGTTCTTTTGATTAAATAAAGTGTGCTCCTTTTATGAAGGTACTCTGTTGTTAATTTATCCCTTGCATTTATTTTGCGTGATTTTTGTCTCTCCAATTCTTTTTTGGATCGATGAGGTCTTTTTTGGGGGGTTGACACGGGAGATAATTTTTGACGGTGATTTCTCGTATTTTTTAATTCCGATTCGGTGAGGCGAGTCAAAACAATTTTAATTTCTCTTCCATTTAACTCGGGGTGAGTTGTGGGTAGTGGAATTTTATTAATTGGCTTAATGTCACTGCAATTATCTTCATCTTCGTCATTTGGAATATAATCATCATCTGGGTCTTCCAGTGGGTGTAGAAAATTAATTGTTCTTTGATGTGCAGTTAAAATTTCATCCAAGCGAGTTAATTGACTAATGAGATAGGAATTTTGTCCAAGTTGAAGGAATTCAGTGTAAAGTTGAAAGAGTTGAGTTAATTGAAGAGTACAATTAGGACACAGGGATAGTAATTGTTGGTCAATTTCATCATCAGGGAGATTGTGTGTTGGATTTAAATAATTTAATTTAAATATTTTAGTCAGGGCCTCCTTCACTTGAGATGAATGGGAATTTTCCTCTTGTTGGGATTTAATTTCATTTTGAAGAATTGAGATTGGATTGGCACAATGGGTACAAATTGCAGAGGACAAGTCTTGCCAAATTGACGGTTCAATTATTGGAAACATTATCTTGTCGCAAAAATCTTGTCTACATCTAAAATAAAAGTTATTTAAATGAAGCAGTTTTAAAATTTTACAAAAAAAATTATAACAATTTGTATGTGAAATTCGTAGTTACATATGTGGAATTTTTAATTAGAGGACGTACCTGCCTAGACAAATCCCTGGTTAATTAATTTGTTTTGACAATGAAACACAAAACTAGATTAAAGTACTTTAAATTAATATTTTTACAAAAGAAATTGGAGAAAATTTCTCTCCGAAAAAAAACTTAGAAAATTTGAAAAAATTGTTTCCCTCTCCTCTTTCAATGGATGAGCGGATGAGTTGCAAATTTCGTGCTAATGATGAGAAAGTTGCAACTTGCAACTTGCAAGAATTTATTGTGGAAAAAATCATCAAAGTCAACCGATTTAGTCAATTTAACTTGTTGGAGCCATTAAAAATGCCACCGTTATTAAAAACTTTGTAATTGGGTGCATTTTTCTTGGCTATGAAATTATATTTGCATACTTCTTAGAGACTTGACAGGTCAAAAATTGTAGGAAAGTCCACTTAAATATTAAAATATTTTTAAGGCTGTAATTTCCTAAATTTCTATCTTCCAAAAATTAATTTATATCCCAAGAACAGACAAGGGCATTTAAATAAAAATTAAGTCAAAAGGACAAAAGTAAATTTTCATGAAATTCCAAATACACACCCAAAGTTGAAGACAAACGTTTCCTAGAACTTATTTTTGTACGACAATCCCCTGTCCCTGTACTGTCCCTGTGTATTATCAAAATATTCCTAGAATCATTGTCACGTTATCCGTTGACTATATCCCTTTGACCGCCTTTCAAGTCGAATGAGTCGTTGTTTTTCCTGGAAACCTTCAGAACAGAAATAGTCAACGGACATTATTTCAAAGTTGAAGGGAAGAGGAAAAGGGCCCTTCATTTAGTCACGCAATTTCAAGGGAGACAGAAGCGTGTACGGACGATTGGTCTAAACCCATTTGGTCTAATCCATTTGGTCTAGACCGATTGGTCTAATGGGACGATTGGTCTCAAAAATATTTTTAAATTTAAAGTGTGAGAATGTGAGTGGCGAAATGAAAGTTTAAATTAAATTTAAATTAATTTTTCCTTTAGTTTGTTATATCTTGCAGTTGAGACAAAGACTGTAAGCAAACAAATTATAAATGAGTTAAAGCATGATTGGAAGCGTAGATAAAATTGAGTGAACAATATTTTTTATTTATTTACCCGAGCACTCGACAAAAATAAAATGGAAATATTTTATCTTACCCATAGAATTACTTATTTTACCCATAGTTTTGGGAAAAGTTCAAATACACACCAATCGTACTTTAGACCATTCGGTGTAGACCAAATGGGTTTAGACCAATTGCCGCTTAGACCAATCATCCTTTAGACCAATCGGTCTAGACCAAATGGATTAGACCAAACGGGTTTAGACCAATCGTCATGGAACCGACAGAAGGACAATTTTGAAAATTGAATTTTCAGCCACTACAAAAAAATGGAGACTCGGAGTCAAAAGAGACGGAGACGGGCCTCTTCAAATTTGACTCAAGGGACCGAAGGACAAATAAAAGCCATGGACAAGGCTCTACACATTTCTTTGGTAAATTAATTCTTTTAAATTTAACTGTCTACTAAATTGAATTAATTATTTTAATCTTACCAAATCAATAATCATGACAGACATGAGTTGGTAGTGAATATTATAAACTCGTCGTTTCAAAATTTTAAATAATTTTTTTAGATTGTTGAGGAAATAGTCAGCACAATGGACTTTCCCCAATTAAAAATTTCCCGCCAAATCAATCAAAACTGGAACTGCGTGTCCTCGCTGGTCACCAAAAAACAAAACTATCGCCCCATAATAATTATTATTATCGATCCAAAAATGGATTTCATGGAAAATAGAGTGAAAATAAAGGCCCTTGACAAAATTTTAATCAAGTCGACAAACTTTCCATCCTCCTGGCTCCATCTTTACCCTTCGTCTGATGAAAGACTCCCAAGGGAAGTAGAAACATTTTTTAACCATCATGGCTCAAAGATCAAGAGATTGTACATGCACTGTACACCACCAGAGATGAGTCCACAAACTAAAAGAATTGTTCGAATCCTCTCCAGTGTAGCCCCCACTTTAGAACATCTCCACTTATTCACCGATGAATTAAATTGGCCCGCTAATCTTGAATTTCCCAGCCTAAAATCTTTCAACTCCAACTCTCCAAGTGCCATGCTTCATATTCTAAAAGTGACCCCCAATTTGGAGACAATTGACACAATGATTGAAAACAATAAGCTTTTAAAGGTGATTGCACAATGTGAAAGACTCCATTTAATTAAGGGAGCAAAAATGTGCAATTTGCTTCAAAGTTCCCCAAATTGTGACGATCTAAAATTACAAAAACTGAATCTTTATAGTTCCCATGATGTTGAAATGACGGTAATTGAAAAAATGTTGGAATCCAGTAAAGATTCATTGGGACACTTGATTTTGGGGAGGGGATTTTGTGCAGGATTTCGAATTCCAAAATTAGCCAATCTCAAGACCCTTGACATATATCTCCAAACAGGATACAGGCTACCTACCGATCCATTGGAGGACCCACCTGGCATTAGAAAAATTAATTTAACTGAAAGTTTTCCCAATCTTCAACTTGTCTATTTGTCCAACAACAGGGAAGATGAAGATGAAGATTGGAATTTTGTTCTGTCTCCCAATTTTTACTCTGGAAATCTCCCGACAGTCAAAAAACTCATAATGTGTAAAATCTAAACGGAATTCTGGTAAATTTTTTTATTTTGATTTTTGCATGTACAAAAAATCGATGAGTTCAAATTTATTTTATTTTAATTTACAGGATGTCCCAGTTATTAAATCTTTGTCCCAATTTCACTCAACTGGAAATTAATTGTACATTTGGTGAAAATAAAATTCCAGATTTGGCTCAAATTTTTAAAATGTGGCCACAAATAACAGAGTTGAAACTTAATGACCTTGAAAGTTGTTCAGTTTCTCGAAAATTTTGCATGTATTCTTCCATGACGGGAATGCCAGAGGAGACTTGTGAAAGATTGAGGTCATTGAACTCTTTTGAGGAGGAAGAGAATTGGGAAGAATTGGTCACTGGCCGCTCCCTAAGGGATTTAAAGGGTATGACGATTTTAATAATTTAATATTAAAGTTCTTGTCCTAAATAATTTTCCATGTATTTAATATTTAATAGGACTCAAAAGGTTAACAATTAAGCTTCAGATCAGTTGTTATTTGCCATTTTCCCGAGTGAGTGGAATTTATTCATTTAAATTGATGCCCCATCTCAAAGTCAACCTCATTTTGGGCAATACAATGATTGGTAATTTATCCATGATTTTTTTTACTTGGAATAAAATTAATGTTTTTATAATTTAAAGTCGAACTTTATTTTTTTTTTAATTTATCGTTGGTTTAAATAGGAATCAAAACTTGGATGGAGGAGCTGGGATCATTTGTCAATATTCGTCAATAATTAATTTACCTATTAATTTGGTTGTTCCAACCTACAATATTTAATTTTCTTTTTAATGGAGATTATTTCAGGCGGAAACATTCAATTAAGAAAAAATGAATAAGTAAATAAATGAATGACGGAATCATGTAAATGTCTAAATACTTTCAGTCTAAAAAATTAATATTTTGATTTTTTTTAAACTTTCTTAAAAGATTTTTATCTTCAATTAAATGCAACATTATTTATTTAATTAAATCATGAACTTGACGGGGAAATGATTTTATTCTTTAATTGTAATTTATAATTTGTAAATAAATCAACTCTACAAATGTAAAATTATGTTCATTTATTTAATCATAATCATAATTTTCAAAGTGTTTTATTTTAATTACAAAACATTTATTGAGTTGAATTACTAAACTAACATTAATCTCGGCATTTTAAATATATTTTATGAAATAACTTCAAGTTGAGATTCTCAACTATATCATGAGCATGAGCCAAGTTTAATTCATTCTATAGAATTTTATCTTACGCCAATCTGGTTACAAATTTTTAATTAATTTTATTAAGCCATTTAACTACTAAAATATTGCATAGAAAATAAATAATTTAAAACTTTAATTCCAAACGCAAAACTATTTAAGGGGATCAAAATTCCAATGTTTTTGGTTAAACTTTGTGAGTCAATTGAATTTAAATGTAATCTCTTTGAAAAGCCTCTTTCAAGGTGATCCCTTTAAATTGTTTGATTAATTTTAATCCTGTTTTATTTTTATTTTGTCTCACTACAGCACAGGTGACTGGCTTCCTTTTACAAGGGTTTCTCAATTTCAATTAAGTCCTTTTAGTTTGAGTTTTTGTTTCATGAACAAGCCCTTGGTCCATAATGATCCTTGTAAGTGTAAGAAACTAAAAAAAAATCGTGAAGAGCTTGGAATCAGTGTCTAAGTTAAATAATTTAAATACTCTTCCCTTTGAGAAACTCCCAGATTAACATGATTAAAATTTATGGGGAAGTCCACTAAATTCATTATTTAAATATTTTTAATCTCTTGCCGGTCTCTTCCAAATTGACCCTTCGTTTTAATGGTGTTTTATTTTACAATTTTTTTTTCTTCAAAAGGCCTCAACAGATTAAAATGATTAAAATTTATGGGGAAGTTCACTGAATTTGTAATTAAAATATTTTTAATTCTTTGGTCACTGTCTCTTTTAAATCCATCGCGACCATTCTTTAAAATGGTCTTCTATTTTACAATTTATTTATATTTTTCTGGCAAGGGTTCTTCATTTAAAATTTAAATATTTCATGATTGAGCCAATCGCCACTGAATAAATGGGTCTCATGTTTTCAATTGTCTGTCTTGAAAACTGAGAATTAATTTTA
This sequence comes from Arrhopalites spinosus, assembly GCA_034700945.1. Taxonomy (NCBI): domain Eukaryota; kingdom Metazoa; phylum Arthropoda; class Collembola; order Symphypleona; family Arrhopalitidae; genus Arrhopalites; species Arrhopalites spinosus. The sequence goes on from JAQIVZ010002104.1 coordinate 8,222, forward strand.
GAGCCCTCAGAACAGAAATAGGCCCAACGGTTTCATTACAATGGAGAATGAAGGGAAGGGGAAAAGGACTCTTCATTTAGTCACTCAATTTTAAAGGAGACAGGACGGGAATTGTTGGCCACTACAAAAATGGAGACTCGGAGTCACAAAAGACGAAGACTAGAATTTTCAGAGACTCAAGGGACGGAAGGAGACATAAAAGCCATGAAAAGAAAAATAACAGCCGTGGAAAAGGCCCTCCAAAATCCCTTGGTAAATTAATCTTATCATTTCTTTAAATTCAATTTATTCTTTACTAAAATTGCACTAATGATTTTATCTTACAAAATCTCGACAGTCATGAGTTGGTAGTAAATATGAACTAGCCATTTCAAAATTTTAAATAATTTTTTAGATTGTTGAGGAAATAGTCAACTCAATGGATCTTCCTCAATTAAAAATATCCCGCCAAATCAATAAAAACTGGAACAGCATGTCCTCGCAAGTCATCAAAAAAAGAAATACTTGTGCTGTTGAGCTTCAGGATGTGGACAAAAAATGTTTGAAAAATGAAGTGAAGACCCTTGACAAAATTTTAAAGAAATCGGCAAACTTTCCATCTTCATCCCTCCATCTTTACTTTTCGTCTGATCAAAGAATTGTAAAAGAAGTAGAAACATTTTTTGATCATCATGGTTCCAAGATCAAGGCTTTGACTTTGATATTTTGTTCGGGAGTGAACGCTCCACAAACTGAAAGAATTGTTCAAATCCTCTCTAGGGTAGCCCCCACTTTAGAACATCTCTACTTATGCACCTACTATGACATGTATTGGCCCGCCAATCTGGAATTACCCCACCTAAAATCAATTAGGTCCTCCGAGCGAAATACCATGCTCCATGTTTTGAAAATGGCCCCCCATTTAGAGACAATTCACACAATTCACTCAAGGTATTTTTTAAAACAAATTTTAAATATTATTCAAAATTTTGGAAAACTCAATTTAATTAAGGAAGCAGAGGGGGTTGAGTATTTTGAAAGTCTCTCACATCTTCAGGATTTAAAATTACAACAACTGGATCTTAAAGACTCCAGTGGTCCAGGAAGGAAGATGAGAATAGAAAAAATGTTGGAATCCAGCAAAGATTCAATGAGGTTGGTGGATGGATTTTGTCAAGGATTTCGGATTCCAAAATTATCAAATATCACCACCTTTGAGATTTTTATCCCAGGACAATACGGGCACTCTGTCCATCTATTAGAGGATACGCCTGGCATTAGAAGGATTAATTTAATTGAAACTTTTCCAAATCTGCAACTTCTTAGTTTGGTTAATTATGGGGAAGATCAAGATGAAGATTGGAATTTTGTTCTGTCTCCCCATTTTTACACTGGAAATTTACCCACCGTCAAAAAATTAGAATGTGGACAATCCAAAAGGAATCTTGGTAATTTTTTTTACATGTAGAGAGAGTTGTTGGGTTTAAAATTATTTTATTTTATTTTATTCACATTACAGGATGTCCCATTTATTGCAACTTTGTCCCAATTTCACTCAACTTGAAATTTTTGGTGACAACATTCCAGATTTGGCTCGAATTTTTAAAATGTGGCCACAAGTAACAGAGTTGGAGTTGAACTTGGATGGGCTTGAAATTTCTTCAGTCTTTCAAGAATTTTGCTTGGATTCTATCATGACGGGAATGTCGGAAGAGACTTGTGCTAGACTGAGGTCAGTGAACTCTCAAGAGAGGGAAGAGAATTGGGAACAATTGGTCACTGGCCTCTCCCTAAGGGATTTAAAAGGTATGCCAAAATTAATAAATTAATATTAAAGCTATTATCCTAATTTTTAATTTAATTGCTGACAGGATTGAGGAGGTTAACAATTACACTTGGAGACAATTTTTTTGTGCCATTTTCGCGAGTGAGCATAAATTATGCATTTAAATTGATGCCCCTCCTCAAAGTCAGCCTCTGCCTCATTGGGAAAAGGTCAACACTTTCAGCAGGTGAAAATTTATATAACTTTTTCAGTTTCAATAAAATTATTTTTTTTGTATTATTCAAAATGTTGATGGACGAGCTGGGATCTCATTTCAATATTCATCCTTAATTTATTTATTTTTCCAAAATTCTACACAATTAAAATTTCCTCCCGCTATTCAAATTTTAATGATGGCGTAAAAAACTAATTAATAATTAAATAAATGACGAAATCATGTAAATGTTTAAATACTTTCAGTCTGAACAATTATTAATATTTTAATTTCCTTTCAAACTTTTCTCAATGATTGATTTTCAGTTAAATGTAACATTATTTTATTAACTAACACGAATAATTAAATTATAAACTTGGAGGGAAATTTTAAATAAATCCAGTTTAGCTGTCGAATTATTTAATTTTAATTTCGTAGTAATTTCTAGAAGTGTTTCATTTTAATTGAAAAGAACTTACTGGTATGACATATTAATTAATTAATGAGGAATATTCATCGCATCAATTAATTGGAATCAATTTCCAAATTCAAAATTCAATGAGCAGAATTTCTTGAGGTGGTGTCATCATCTCTGATGATGACACCAGAGTAAACTTAAATGAGATTTTTTCCCGAAAAAAATCTCATTTAAGTTTACTCCAAAAATTCCTTTTTGTACCTACCATAATTTTATATCATTTTTTCAAATGTAGATAATCTTCTTACTTTAATTAATTTAAATAAAGACAACATGAGACAAGAGAGAAGTCAAACGGCCCATCAAATTTTATTCAGATACGATAATTAAACATTAATCCCTGCATTTCACATTTTTTTATGAGATGAATTTAATTAGCCACAAAAATTTAATTAAATCCACCAAAAAAAGTTTCCTTTTACTATAAACTCAATAAAATTTTGAATACTAAATTAATTTTATGAAGCCATTTAACGACCAAATATTAGTTGAATAAAAAATAAATGATTTAAAACTTTTATTTCAAACTCTTTGAGGGCTTCAAAAATCAGAAAGTTAAATTAGTTCAAACTTTTGTGAGTCAGTTTAATTTCAATGCGAATATTTTTAATTTCTTTGAAAGGCCTTTTTCAAAGTCTCTTTAAATTAGTTGATTGATTTTAACTTTTATTTTATTCTTATTTTTCTTTCACCACAGGCTTCCTTTTACAAGGATTAAAGTTTCTCAATTTAAATTAAAGTTTTTTTTATGTGGCAGAGTGGAAAAACTCCTTCAGTTAAGAAATTATTTAAATATTCTTGCCTTTGAGAAACTCGGCAGATTAACAAGGTTAAAGTTTATGGAGGAAGTCCACTGCATTTGTAATTTAAATATTTTGAATCCCTTCCACTGTCTCTTCCAAATAGACCCTACATTTTAATGGTCCTTTATTTTACAATTTATTTTTATTTTTTTGGCTTACCACAGCCCTCTCTCCTTCTACAAGAATTACAAGGCAAGGATTCGTCTCCATTTAAAATTTAAATATTTCAAGATTGAGTCAATAGCCACTAAAAAAATTAGTTTCATGTTTGTAATTGTCTGTCCTGCAAACTGGGAATTAATTTTAGAGTGCTCAGAACAGAAATAAGTCAAAGGGCTTCATTTCAATGGAGGGAAGGGGACTCTTCATTTAGTCACTCAATTTATTCAAGGGAGAGACGACGAGAATTTGTCATTTTCAATCAAACAAGAATGGAGACTCGGAGTCAAAAGAGACGAAGACTGGCCTCCTCAAATTTGAGCCAAGGAACGGAAAGGCAAATTAAAGCAAGTGAAAAGGCCCTACAAAATCCCTTGGTAAATTAATTTTATTATTTATTTACACTAAATTAGTCTCTACTTATTCTATTTAATCTTACAAAATCTTGACAATCATGAATTGCTAGTAAATTTTATAGACTGGTCATTTCAAGATTCTAATTCATTTTTTAGATTATCGACCAAATAATCAACTCAATGGACATTCCTCAATTGAAAATTTCCCGCCAACTCAATCAAAACTGGAACTGCGTGTCCTCGCTAGTCATCAGAAAACGAGATGCTTGCTCTATGCACTTTTGTTACAAAGGCTTGCCTATTTTTGGAAATAAAGTGGAGCCCCTTGACAAGATTTTAATCAACTCGAGAAATTTTCCATCTTCATCCTTCTACCTTCATGTTTTTCACTGTCATAAAATTCCAAAGGACGTGGAAACTTTTTTGATCACCATGGCTCAAAAATGAAGAGACTGAAAATAAAATGTACACGTAATTCAGTAATGGACACTTTGCTGCAAAAAGAAAGAATTTGTCAAATTCTTTCCAAGGTAGCCCCCACTATAGAACATATTGACCTGTCCATTGGCGTAGAATTGAACTGGCCCGCCAATCTTGAATTTCCCCGCCTAAAATGTTTTCACCATAACTCTCCAAGTGCCACGCTTCAAATTTTAAAAATGGCCCCCAATTTGCAGAAAATTGGCACAATGTATGTACTTAAAGATATTTTAAATGTGATTGCTCAATTTGGACGACTCGACTTAATCAAGGAAGCCAGTGGGCGGGAGTTGCTTGGAATTCCAAATGTTGTGGGTCTCCAATTACAAAAATTGCGTCTTGATACTTTTTATAATCCCGATTGGAGGGGAATTGAGAAAATATTACAAAAGTAGGGGCGCTAGATCCAGAATTGAAAACTCTAGAAAACTGTAGTTTTAGATTTTTTTCTGTCATGTCTACTGTTGGCTGGGGATAGGGGCAGAAAGGCTATTGGGCACCCTGTTACATGCCACTGCCAATGTAGCAGTCCAAAATTATAATAGAAAAATATTTAATGTTATGTTGTAATTTGATACTTAATGATACTTTCTAATGAAACTTTTAATAGTCAACTTGTGTACAAAATAATTGCGTGTTTGTGTAAGACGAGAGCGGAGAGATCTCTCGTCGACACTCGAGTGTCAAAATGAAAAGTAGTTTTATCATCTATTTTGTTTTTTTAATATTTGTTTTGACTTTATCCTGTTGGCCTTCATTTAAGTTCTTCTCTATTAAACCAACAATTTTTTTTATCTCTCATTTTTATACAAATTCACACACACGCAATAGTGGACTTTGATGTGTTCCTCCTCTTTTGTCCTTCACTCAAAAAGGTTTCCTATTAGTGACAGAATCCACAATTTTTCATTCCTCCTTTTCATCCAACTCAATGCAGTTTGTTCAATTGGAATTTATTTAAGGTAATAGCAAATATTATTTAAAAATTTATTTTAAATTAATATTCCCAATTTAATTTCATAATTTGTTATGTTATGAGCAATATTATTCACTATTGAAATTCTTTTTTGATTAAAGACCTGAAAATGAGACTAGGCCATGCAGCTCGAAGAGTGACCTTGTTGACCCAAAGTCTTTCAAATAATCAAATTCAAGTCAATTCCAGTCGTACTCCGAACCACCAATTAAATTACTCAACTCAATTAAAACCCCACAAAGATGAACATCTTTGGGTCAAATCTCCACACAAAGAAATTGTCCCCGTAGTTGATAAAACCATCCCGGAATTTTTATGGGAGAGAATTTTACAATGGGGAGAAAACCCTGCTTTTGTGAGTTAATTAAAATTAATTTTAAAAATTAAATTGGTTAATTAAAAAACTATTTAAAATATTTAAAGGAATGTGGAGTGACAGGCCGGAAGTACAATTACCAAGAGATTTATCGTTACAGTCGTGGATTTGCTGCTGCTTTAATTAAACAAGCTAAAATTGAAAGGGGGGACGTCATTGGAATTGTCCTTCCTAATGTCCCAGAGTATCCCATTGCACTCTTGTAAATTAAATACTAAATTAATTAAATTATGTTTATAATTATTATTTAATTAAAAATAATTTTATTTTAAAGAGGAAGCTGGGAAAGTGGGAGTATTCCATCGCCCATCAATCCAGCTTACACCTCCCGTACGTTTTAAATATTAAATTAAATATGAAATTAATAATTATTAATAATTAATTATTTTAAATATAATTTAGATGAAATTATGAGACAACTTCAAAGTTCTCAATCAAAAGTTGTCGTCACAGTTGACCTCTTCCTCCCCGTGGTCCTTGAGGCTAAAAAATCATGCCCGAAATTGACCCAAATAATTATTTTGGGTAGTACTTCCCAAGGATGTCTCTCTTTTTTTGACATGATGAAAACAGATCCTGCTGGTTTTGATTTTCTTAAAGGTAATCACAATAATTTTCTCAAATACTATTTTTCTCCATAAAATGATAGCCAATTTAATTAAAATTAAAAATCGCACAGGATCCGAAATAAATGCCCTGGAAACAATAGCCCTGCTCCCTTACTCCTCCGGTACCACCGGCCCCCCAAAAGGTGTGATGCTGACTCATGCCAATCTCATTACAAATGTAGTCCAATTTATGCATCCGGACATAAGCACCTCAAAATCCCTTGACCAATCGGGGTCACAAGAAAGATACATTGGACTCCTCCCCTTTTTCCATTTGTACGGCGGATTCCTCAACATAGTGACCTTGTACCAAGGAGCCCACCTTCTGTGTCTCCCCAAATTTGATCCTGCCCTCTACTTGAAAGCAATACAAACTCAGCGACCCACAGTCATGCACATGGTCCCTCCCCTAATCTCATTTTTGTGCCAATCTCCAGATTGCAAAAGAGAAGATTTGGAACACACAAATTCCATCATGGGCGCCGCTGCCCCCATTGGGCCCGTCTTGATTAATAAAATGTTGGAGAAGGCTGGCAAATATATTTTTTTCCAGGTAAAGAAAATAATTAATTTTAATTTAAATTATTTTCTAAATGTATATTTTGAAAAATTAGGAAGGCTACGGCATGACTGAATTATCCCCCTTGAGTCACATACTGAGTCCAAAGGTCAAGCAAACTAAAATTGGGTCATGTGGTCCACCCATTCCAAACACAATTTGTAAAATAGTTGACGTAGAAGACCCAACTAAAATTTTGGGGGCAGGTCAAAATGGAGAAATTTTTGTTAGGGGGCCTCAAGTGATGAAGGGCTACTTAAATAATGTAAAGGCCACTGAAGAAACGATTGACGATGAGGGCTGGCTTCATACTGGGGACATTGGCTATTACGATGGAAGTGACTCCCATTTCTACATTGTTGACCGTCTCAAGGAACTCATAAAGGTCAAGGGGTTACAAGTGGCTCCGAGTGAACTCGAAGATATTTTGAGGGAACATGCAAATGTGGCTGATGTGGCCGTCATTGGAGTCCCTGATTCGAGAGCTGGGGAACTTCCAAGGGCTTACATTGTCAAGAAGGGTCAAGGGCTGGATGAGAATTGTGTTAATGAATATTTAAAAGATAAAATTGCAGAATATAAACAATTAAAAGGGGGCATTCAATTTGTTGACCTCATTCCCAAGGCTCCCAGTGGGAAAATTTTGAGACGGATTATATTGGCAGAGTACAAGGAGAAACATGGAGATACATAATTATTTGTTAATTTTAATTTGTTTTTGTGTAATTAATTTTTAATTATTATTAAATACCCTTGAAAAATTAAATATTTTTTAATGTTTTTTGTCATTTTGAGGGAGACGTTTGTCAATCTTTTTTTTGTTTCATAAGTTTCATTTGACAATACAGGAAACGCAGGAAATTAATTTTTATCAATTTTTGGGCGGTCACTTCCGGTTCTTTGTTAAATTTGAAATTGAGCTCCAATTGTTTTGTGTTGTTTTTGATATGAAAATGGACAGCTGTGATTTGACGGGATAGTTATTGAAATTTTTGGTGGATTAATTTAAATAAAAGTTTAATTTTTAATTGAAAGTGACACAGATTTATTTAGACTGACTGAGAACCAAGATTTATTAATTATGATCAACTTTAAATTGAGGTCAATGGATATTTTAATTGTCATTTTAAGTTTGTTGGGATTTGTGAGGGGGATGAAGGAAAGCATTTACGTCATTCAGAGTACCATTCCAGAAGATGGGACAGAGATGGTAATTTACATGTTAATTAAATTGAAATTATTTGCCATTTAATTGTTGGTTTAGACGATGACCATGGAGGCGATGCCTGCAGGAAGTGAGACAGAATTGGGGGAGGTGGTGACCAGTCAATTTTCTTCTGATAATTCTGCGACTCATTGGGAAGTCAAAAAAAGTTTGTTCATTTTAAATTGTGTCATTGTATTTTAATTGTTATTGATAATTAATTTTTGGGGATGGTTAGTCGGTTCGGTGTACAGTCTGACGTCTCAAGAGAATTCCCGGAATTTTGTGACGGAAAGTGACGAGAGGCATGGCTTTCGATTCAAACCGGCAGAAAATGGGACGGAGGTCATTGAGAGGGTTGTGGGACGGAAACCCGTACAGTGTTTGAAGAATAATGGGTCAGCCATTTTTAGTTCTATTATTTTTGTCAAAGGTCATTCTAATGGAATTTGAATTTAGGCAAGGGAAGGTCGTGACCTTTATTTATTGTAAAGATCAAGAACTTATTTTTCCTTTGTCTCCTTTTTTGTGGAAATTTAATCCCATCTCCGATGACGACACCACCTCAAGAAATTCTGCTCACTAAATTTTCAAATTCAAAATTAATTTAATTGAAAAATTCAAAACTGTTGATGATTATCTAGTTTAGCCCTAGACAGCTGTTTCGAGGTTATTGCTTTTCATCAGTACGGCGTGAAACTGACATCACATGATTTTAATCATTATATTTATTAATCAAAATTATTTGTGCCACAAATATTCCTCATTAATTGATTAATATTCTATGCAATTAATTCTTTTGTAACTAAAATGAAACACAATTAGAAATGCATACAAAATTAAAATTAAATAATTTTACAGTTGTAAACTTGATTTATTTACAATCAAAATATAAAATAATTTTCCCTCAAAGTTGATAATTTAATTAATTAGTGGTCATAAATAATGTTACATTTAATTGAAAATCAAAATCGTTTAGAAAAGTACAAAAGAAAATTAAAATATTCATTTTTCAGACTGAAAGTAAATATTTAAATATTCACATTAATTCGTCATTTACTTAATTATTCATTTTATCTAGGTTGAAAGTTTCAGCCTGAAATAATCTTCATTAAAAAGAAAATTAAAACATTCTATAAAGTGTAAAGAGAAATATACACCAGTCAAATTTAATTGTATTCATATTCCAACCATCATTAAATCTTGGAATGGGAGAGAAGATTTTTTATCTGTTTGCAACATTGGAACAATCAGATTAATAAACTAGTTATATTGTTGAATATTGACAAATGATCCCAGCTCTTCCATCCAAGTCTTGATTCCTATTTAAATCAACGATAAATTCATTCAAGGATAAAGTTGGACTTTAAAATATAAAAAAATTAATTTTAGTCAAAGTAAAAAAAAATATGAATAAATTACCAACTGCTGAAATGCCCAAAATGAGGCTGACTGTGAGATGGGGCATCATTTTGAATGCATAAATTCCACTCACTCGGGAAAATGGCAAAACCGAACTGATCCGAAGTTTAATTTTTAATTTTTTCAATCCTATTAAATATTACATGAAAAATGAAGACAATAAATAACTTTAATAATAAAAAATTTAATAGTCATACCCTTTAAATCCCTTAGGGGGGGGGGCCAGTGACCAATTGTTTCCAATTCTCTTCCCTCTCCTCAGAGTTCACTGACCTCAATCTAGCACAAGTCTCCTCCTCCATTCCGGTCAAGATGGAATCCATGCAAAATTTTTGAGAAACTGAACAAATTTCAAGGTCATAAAGTTCCAACTCTGTTAATTGTGGCCACATTTGAAAAATTTGAGCCAAATCTGGAATGTCATTGTTACAAACAATTTCCAGTTGGGTGAAATTGGGACACAAATTTAATAAATGGGACATTCTATAATATAAATAAATTAAAATAAAATAATTTTAAACTCATCAACATTAAAATTAACATTAAAATAAAATTACAAAGATTTCTTTCGGATTCTCCATATTCTTAGCTTTTTGACTGTGGGAAAATTTCCAGAGTAAGAATTGGGAGACAGAACGAAATTCCAATCTTCATCTTGATTGTCCCAAAAATTAGTGAAAATAAAAACTTGAAGATTGGGAAAAGTTTCAATTAAATTGATCCTTCTAGTGCCAGGCGTATCCTCCAATGGATGGATAGGTAGCCCGTTTCCTTCTGGAATAGATATCTCAAGGATCTTGAGATTGGCTAATTTTGGAATGCGAAATCCTGGACCAAATCCCTTCCCCAGAATTAAGTGTCTCAATGAATCTTTACTGGATTCCAACATTTTTTCTATCCTCATCTTCCACCACCCTGGATCTCTGTAATCTTCAGTTTCCAGATCATCAAAACTATCAAGATGGAGTTTTTGTAATTTTAGACCCTCAAAATTTGAGGGAATTTCAAGCAATTCAGCCCCCATGGCTTCCTTAATTAAGTCGAGTCTTCTAAATTGGAGAATCACATTTAAAATCTCTCTGAGTAGATACATTATGTCAATTGATTCCAAATTGGGGGCCATTTTCAGAATATTAAGCATGGCACTTGGAGAGTTGGAGTAAAAATATTTTAGCCGGGGAACTTCAAGATTGGCGGGCCAATTCAATTCTGTGTAGATGGATAAGCGGAGATTTTCTAAAGTGAGGGCTACTGTGGAGAGAATTCGAACAATTATTTCCTTTTGTGAATCTGTCTCTGGTGGGTTACAGTCTAGAATGAGTCTCTTCATTTTTGAGCCATGATGATCAAAAAATAGTTCTACTTCCCTTGGAATTCTTTCATAGGACCAATCGTGAAGTTGGAAGGATGAGAATGGAAAATTTGACGACTTGTTTAAAAATTCGTCAAGAGTTGTCATTTTATTTTCTACCCAAAACCTTTGTTCTTCGACAATCGCCATAGAACAAGTATTTCGTTTTTTGATGACTTTCGAGGACACACAGTTCCAGTTTTGATTGATCTGGCGGGAAATTTTTAATTGAGGAAGGTCCATTGAACTGACTATTTCCGCAACAATCTAAAAAATTAGTTGGAATTTTGAAATGAAGTCTTTAAAATTTACTACCGACTCTACTACCGACTCTCAAGATTTGATGAGATTAAATAAAATAATAAATTCCATTTAGTAGAGAACGAATTTAATATAAAAAATCATTAAATTAATTTACCAAATGATTGTGGAGGGCCTTTTCACTTGCTTTTATTTGCCTTTCCATCCCTTGGGTCAAATTTAGTGATTCCAGTTTTCTTCTCTGTCGATTCTGAATCTCCATTTTTGTAGTGGCCCACAATTCCCGTCCTTTCTGCTTTGAAAGAAAGTGACGAATGAAGGCTCCTTTCTCCCTTCCCTTCCACCTCTATTGATATTTAGCCCTTAGACTTTTTAGCCCTTCTAATCCTTGTAATAAAGGGCTCCCGTGGTGACACAAAACTATTTAAAACTTTTAAAGTAAAAGTCAACATTTATCAAAGAATTTATAGGGTCCAACTACATTGTTAGGATTGTCAAGAAACATTTTTTGTTAATTGAATAAATAATGAAAGGGACTCGTCCTTCTTGAGGTCCCTATTTTAGATCACTTGACGTTTGAAAAAGTATTCTTTATTTTTATTTTTTGTCCAACGTTTGTTCTAATGAAATTTTGATTTAGGCAACAAGGAAACGTTGGGACCTTTATTTATTGTAAAATCAAAAACGTATTTTTCCCTCGTCCCCTTTTAAAAATAAAATTCTCATTTCCGATGGCGACACCTCATCAAGAAATTCTGCTCACTAAAATTTAGACTGCATTTTCACTAGGCCATTTATCCAGGGTTTGCATTTAGGGTTTGGGGTTGCTATTGGCAACCAGTTGTTATTCGAAACAAGGAAATTTTTTCCAACAAAAACTTTTGTAACCATGGATACAAACCCTGGATAAATGGCCTAGTGAAAGTGCAGTCTTAGTGACTAAATTTTCAAGTTGGAAATTAATTGATGCACAAAAATGTTCCATATGACACGAAAAAAAGGTAAAGAATATTTTTTACAGTAATTTCTCCACTATGGCTGGCATTGAGGCAAAATGGCCTGTATGAACATAATACAAAAATAATTGGAGGCAGAATGTGTGTCACATTGTTGTATATTTTTTAGATGAATTAAAATGATTTTGATGTAGTAAAATCATACAAGAGACATTTTAGTGTGTAGAAATAAACGCTTCGGTCTGAAAATGTGTGTAATTTCCACGTCAGAATTTTGTACGTACACACATGAGTACAATTGAGCGTACAAGCATAGATTTTTTTTCAAAATAATGAATCTTTTTAATTAATGAATCATTATTTTTTATTTTAATGTTTATTAGTGGCATATTTAGTTGACTTTAGTATAATAATAATATGTTATTAATATTTAATTCATTAAACTTTTTTTCGGATCAATATCCGAAAAAGGTACGAAAAAGGTGAGCACAAATGAGCGTACATAGAAAGATAATGCGTAATTAAAAATTATCAACTTTATCAACAATTTTTTAATGTGAAGTAGGATAACCCTTAGCCTTTATTACAGCTTGTAATCGACGGGGAATTGATTCCATCACCTTTTCAGTGACCTTGGGGTCAATTTGTGACCAAACTTCAGAAATACTCAATTTGAGTTGATTTCTGTTCTTGTGAGGCTTTCCTATCAACTTTTTTTTAATGTGATGCCAGAGATGTTCAATAGAATTGATGTCAGGACTTTGACTAGGCCAGTCGAGAACTTTAATCTTGTTTTTGATGAAGAATCTTTTCGTCGATCCTGATGTATGCTTTGGGTCATTATCTTGTTGGAAGATAAATCGTCTTCCAAGTCCAAGTTTGACGGCTGATTGTTTAACATTACGATCAAGTATACCTTGATACACAAGTTCATCCATAATTCCATCAATGAATTCCATGTTTCCTACTCCATTTGAACCCATACATCCCCACACCATTGCATTGCCACCACCATATGTAACTGTTGGTTTTAGATTAATTGGTCTTAAAGCAGTTCCTTTTGGTCTGTAAATATTATTGGTACCATCGGAGAACACACTGAATTTACACTCATCTGACACTTAAACTGATTTCCAAAATGACTCTGGTTTTGAAATGTAGTACTTGGCGAATTTGACCCTTTTCGCTCTATTTTTCCAACCTACCTATGGTTTCTTTCTTGGTCTACAATTTCTAAATTGGGCTCTTTTGAAAATTCTTCCAACAGTAAATTGACTCGATTTCTTCTTGGTGTTAATAAATAGTTGAGTTTATACTTGTTGGGCACTTTTGTGTGGGTCTATTTTGATCATCTTGATGGCGGACCGTTGCTCCCTCGGAGTGTAGATGAATTTACATCCTCTTCCATTCAAATTTTCAACACTTTGATTTGCTTGAAATCTTTTGATGATAGACTGGACGGTTGACCTGGGCATCTTAAATGTCTTAGAGAGATTTCCATAACTGTCATGATCTTTCTGACCTTCTCTCCACTTTTCGACAATCAGACTCCTCACGAATAGTGGTATTTCTTTTCTCTTTACTGGCATGTCCTAAAGTACAATAAAATATGATGATAATAGCACAACATGTAGACAACTAATTGAGGTTCATGTGAAAATTAATTAAAAAATTTAATATTTAACTTACCAAGTTTTTTTATTGAATATCCAAACTGTATGCTCAATTGTGATACAAGGAAATTTTTTTTTCACAATTTTAATTATTCCCACAATTAGAAATTTTAATGACATTATATTTTTAATGAGAACATAGTCAACTAGATATGTGATGATACTAAATAGGATTCATGAAATATAATTAATTACTTTAGAAGATTCATGATTTTGAAAAAAAATCTATGCTTGTACGCTCAATTGTACTCATGTGTGTACGTCGTGTCCTAAAAAAGCAATTTTCTAAAGTCTCCATGACCGGAGTTGAATAAAATACAAGGGATAATGAAAAAATTTAACGGGCTTTAAATTTATAGTTTCCGAGCTGACTGACGTTTTTTTCATCTCTGATGATACACTTTTTTAAAAAAATAATCAAAGACTAGAAAAAACCAAATGACTAGTGTCAAGAGACTTGGCAGGTTTTTCTCTGTTGATCATGATTTTTTACGTCAACTCTCTCCTTCAGGTCAAGGGTACAGGCCTGTTTGTCGAAATGACTATGAGAAGGAGCCAAGTATTGGTGCATTGACACTTTATGTCGTTCTACAGGACACAATGTAGGAGATTAATTTTAAATAATGATGCTAATAGATTGTCAATGAATCACTGTACATTGGTATTAACTCTTTTTAGAAATCTAGTTGTTGGTCAAGTTACATGACCTCTTGGAACACGAACCACCATGACAGAGTCAAAAAAGAGATCGTGATGCACACCATGATTTTCATGTGGACTCACACTATTTTTTCAAATATTCTAAAATTCATTTTTTATTTTTATCTTGTACACCAACTTATTCTTCAGCGATTGTGACGAAAAACTTTGACCTACTAGGAATTTGTCAATAAATTTTTACAAAATGTCCTTCGATTTTTTTGGTGCACAATTTTCTGTTTTTGAACTTTGGTCTCATTCCCGTTGACCTTTCTCAAATTTTTGATGGTTGGTCAAATTATGTAAAGGGAGACTCCAGCTACTCGAGCCATTTGACATTGACTGGGTGGGTTCACTTTGGAGGTCAAAATATTGATTTTTCTATGAACTGTTGGGGTGACCATTTTGAAGGGTATTTATTTTGAGGTCTAGGGAACTCTTTTTTTCTTGATTGACGATTATCATTTTAATAATTTAGTACACTAGATACTAAGGATTCACACACACCATGATCTAACTTTATAAGTTGACGCACTAGTGCACTGGGGGTCAATGTTTGTGCGGAAACTATAAATTTGAGACACTCTTTTCTGAGGTCAATATCTCCCTTCATGGACACTTTAGAAACTTTATTTTTTAGGACGAGACGTAAAAAGGATCAAAGTTACTGCGTAAGTGCTTAAATAACTTTTTGCGTCTTTCTAGGTGCTTAGAAAAATTTTTTGATCCTTTGTTTTCGGCCAAAACTTCGAAATATTAGTCAACTTTAGACCGACCTGGAGCCTCCCGGCTGGAGGTCACATAAAGTCCAATTAATTTTTTCTAAATTTTTAGGCAGCTAGAAAATGTCCTTAAAAACACCTATGCCGAATCTCAAATGATTCGGATGAAAAACGAAGGCCCCACATTTTGACTCTAAGGTATTCCTTTTTTCTAAGTTAATACCTATAAGTCCCGTGTCAGATTTTTCAAAAATCTGAAATATTGTGTAAAGTCTTACGTTTATCCAACGTGTCCACCAAATATCAACGAATCTTATGGTCAATAAAAAGCCTTGGAATATTCTATATGCTCTGTGCGAATAATATTTATTAAAAATGTCTGACTTTTTTCGGTTTCACGGATTTAGAAAAAGACAAAAATCGGAATCAGAGCCATCAAAAACTCCAATTTCTAAAGTCGACACATGTCCGGAAATTATTCTACAAGTTCAACCAACAACACCTCAAACAACTCCACAAAAAACAACGCCTCAACCAACCACTCCTCAAAAAACACCTCAACCGACAACTCCTCAAGTTCAATCAGTCACACCTGCAGACGTCACAGAAACATCATCAATATTTGACCAATCAACACCGGAAGTAGAAGAGCCACAGGAATCGGCTTTGGCTCCAGAAATTCCGAATCCAATTTTTGTAATTAA
>JAQIVZ010002105.1:0-23966 GCA_034700945.1 Arrhopalites spinosus
CCCATCATTTACTTGCGGTCTAGGAATCTGTAAATAATAATTCAAAATTTAAAAATATATTTAGTGTAACATTGTACACAAAATAAATGTAGACAATTTAAAAAAATAAACGTACCTTAGTCCTGATTCTTCGACAATGTAAAAATATTGTTTCTCCAGTCTTTTGAGCATATGACTCGACAAAATCACGACCAAGACCCCAAAAAGATTGCAAGGACACAAAGAGACCGGTTTCAGTCTCAGGGCTATCAAAGCTAAATACACACTCCTCTTTATAAATTCTGTCACCTCCTTGAGGAATCTTCACTTTGCCCACACCGGCCTTAATTAAATGTGTGAAAGTCATTTTTTAAATTTATTATTAAGTACTAAATAAATATTTGTTTATCAAAGATTGTATCAACCCTCCAACAACGATGCCAACAACTATGGACGCAGTCAAGGCCAAGAAAAGGGGAACTAGTGTTAAACGTGGTGGTCTTGTTTTCATTGCCCATTTCTATGTTTAGTTCGAAAAATTGTTTGAAAAAATAACAATACTTTTGAAGCTTTTCTTGACTGCCAATTTGGCCTTGTAGCCGCGCTGAAGGCGAGGAAAATTGCGAGAAGGATAATAAGGATACCAACAAGATTCGAGTAATCCTCCATGGAGCTTCTGTCAGAATGGACTGATGGTTAGAGTGAACATCTCAAAACAGAGGTTAGAATTATTTTCATGTCATAATGTTATTCATATTTAATTTATTTATTAATCATAATTATTATTCATTTTATTTATCTCTCAAATTTCTCATTTTATTTGACTGAACTGTCACTAGTCGAATATGATGACTGTAAGTACACGTGGATCAGATTATTCTTTTATGTAAAGTTTCTCACAATTGTCAGTAAATGTTTTTAGCTTTAGTTAATATTCTTATTCAAATTACTACAAATAAAACAAGTGATACAATAATTTCATTTGCGTCTGCAGATATTCCAATACATACTTATAAAGGGAAGGGAAGAGATTAGTTAAATTTAACTGATGGAGCACTTCATTCTGGGAAATGTGGGACGAAATTCTTTGATGAAGAAAAAATTCTACCAATAGAACTTGTCAGAAAACAAGTAAGTTAAATTTCGATTCTTTATGCAATGTTGAATTATGCAAACATATTCAAAATTGTTTACTATTGTTTTCATAGAACATCCATTCGCCGTCAAGTTGGGAACAATTACCTCTGAAGGGCTGTATTTTCTGGTGTATAATGTAATGATGAAACTTTTACTTTTTGTATTGTGTATAATGGCAATTGGTGCACCAGAGTCCAATTCGACGACGCTTAATGATGACTGTTCATGTCAAGTGGATGATCTTGACCAATTCAACAATTATAAAATCTACCCAAGACTTCAGTCACTCCTTGTACAAAATTATTTTCGTTACTTTCACGTTAACCTAAAGAAAGACTGCCCATTTTGGTCGGACGATAGTACCTGTTCATTTGAGTTTTGTCAGGTGGATCCTTGTAAGGACGATGAGGTTCCACCCGGTATAAAAGGAGAAAGAAGAATACCGTATCAACTTGTCAAAAATAAAGTGCCTAGTGATAGTGAGCCTGGTTGTACTCGAGATGCAGATTTGGGCTATGTGAATACATCTCTAAGTCTTGAATCCAAAGAAGGATTTGAACGTTGGAAAGACTATGATGAAGCTCTTGTAGATTTTTGTACAGTACGAGATGATATTGATGCAGACATGCAATATGTGGACTTACTTCTCAATCCTGAAAGATTCACTGGTTACAGTGGTCCATCAGCACACAGAGTGTGGAGCTCAATTTATAATGAGAATTGTTTCAGAGAAACAATTGATACTCTTGTGGCACCCTTTGGACCATCAAAACACGCAGAGGAATCTTGTATAGAAAAGAGAACATTTTATCGTGCAGTGTCCGGTTTACATTCCAGTATAAATATTCATCTTAGTTCTAAATATCTTTTAACAAACATAAAGTCTGGTTCATTATTTAAACCAAAACAAGATTTAGAGTGGGGTCCAAATTTAACCGAGTTTCGTCAACATTTTGGCAACGCTTTGGAAACTGAACAGAAATCAGAGTGGCTAAAGAATCTCTATTTTTTATTCTTGTTGGAATTGAGAGCCATTCTTAAAATTTCACCATTTCTTGAACTTTTTGACTTATACACGGGAAACTCAGAAGAGGATGGTGATGTCAAAGCGGCCATAAGAGATTTACTACGGGTTGTTGCAAGTTTTCCTAGTCATTTTGAAGAGAAGGCTCTTTTCCTACGAAAAGTAAGAAACAAAACCTCTCCTACTGTTTGTTATCCTATATAAACAACTATCATGACACTCATGTAACATGAGTCATGTTAGTTGTGAATTTTTTTCTTGGTACATGAATTTTTATTAATAAATTCTGATGTATTTTTTATGAAAGGATGCTGCCAAACTTAAATTTGATTTTCATCAAAGGTTTACAAATATCTCAAGAATTATGGACTGTGTTGGTTGTCAAAAATGTAAACTTTGGGGAAAAGTTCAGGTAAGACCAGACTAATTTTTTAAAGAACATTACATTATGAGAACAATTAAAATGTAAGAGCGAAGCCAAAGACATTTTTTGTTGTTATGTTACATAATTTATGTACTCTTTTAATTTGTAGATAAAAGGTCTGGGGACGGCTCTGAAAATTTTATTTTCAGATGCCAAATGGCTAGGGAAGGATTTCCTCACGCGTAATGAAATTGTAGCACTATTTAATTCCTTTGGAAGACTGTCTGAAAGTATTTATGAACTTGGAAGCTTTCGGCAAATGATTGAAGTTGAGGCTAAATTAAATAACAAAATGAGATTTATTGATAAAAAGTTAATAGGTAAAAATTAATCGATTAGAAAACGACTGCCCGTTTAAAAATGTAGCATAATATTACAAAGTTTTTGATTGTTCAGAATTAGGAGTGTTAAAAGAAAAATGTTGATTTAAATCAGTCGAGATTGGGCTAAATATTTTGCGAGAGTGTGAAGGACAAAAGCATATTGAGATGGTGATGAGACCAATAGCATTCTCTGTAGGCGTAGGTCCGCCAAAAGATTATCACAACGCAATTTCTGTACACAAAAAAAAGAGTCAATCTTTCCAGCAGATGTATTTCATAACATATTTACAGTTTCCTATTATAAAATCTAGTTCTCAAAATGTCAACTTACATGTCCTGAATCATAATATTTTAAAAGGAGATCCGAAAGAATGAGTACACCACTTCTCCCTACAATTAAATGAAATTATAACTTTGCATAATAGAAGGACCTATGTAAAAACGACGTAATAATTACTATATGTACCTGCTCCCGTCCCACATAAGACGACCAAGTGAGTTGAAGAATCACTAACTTTTCGTTGAATTGAATTTAATTCCTCCAGAAAACCTATGCATGTATACCAAACCAAAGTTAATTAAAATTGTGAAGATACCTTACGAATTATGAATAAAACATGATGTCTGATAATGATAACAAATTTTAAATTAATAAATAAACTTAAAGTCATAAAACCGTACATAGGAAATGCTCAGTATAAATCGGCACATCATCTTTCCATTCTTCTTCATATGGAAGGATCTGTAAAAATAAAAGTTATAAATAACATTTGTATAAATAAAAATATTTGTAGCTTGTAAGCTGAACAAAAGTACAAGATATATTCGGTCATAGAATGTTTAAACATATTGTCATATACTATACATATAATTGACGAGAAAATTTTGTAGTGAAATTTTTCCTCACCCAAACTTTCCTTGGCTCTTTCTTTTTTGGTAAGTAGGTAAGAGTGAGTTCACGTGCAATACTACTCCTCTCTTTATTCTCTGATATCTGAAACTATAAAAATAAAACCAAATTTCATTTCCATGTACTCTGTTACGTAATTAAATAGTATTAAATAGTATACTTACGTCATTGAAATTGAGGGGAGACAAGTTATCATGTGGATAGAAAGGTGCAGTTGAATCACGTTCCAACACGACAATGATTTTTGCTTCAGTTTCCCAAATCATCTTAAGCAACAAATATTGTTTAAAATGTAATTAAGTCATTTTCTGTGTTTCTACATCATAATTTAGTGTCTCTTAATTATTTATGATTTCACTTACTTGCCACACCGCTGGAGCATTCCCATTTCCCAATGGTATTTGGCCAACAATGTACTTCCATTCTCGTCCACCAATACTAGACTGTATTAGATCAATGAATTTGAAAAATTTACATATTTTACTTATCAAATTTTAAAATTTGAATGCATCATGTATAAGTATACAAATACACAGAAAAGTAATTTCCATCAACTAACCGTAACTGGTGAAGCATTAATGTATCCATTAGGATTATGCTTTGTTGGACTTAGTCGAATTAAATTGTCTTCATAGGGCAACACATTGGGACATCTAATAAAGTCAAATAGATTTTTTTAAATTAAAAAAAAATACTTTATAATACTGTATATATATTAATTCTCACGTCAAAGTAAAGAATTTGATGAAACAAAATATCAAGGTACCTATTTCGTTTAGAGTTTTCCCTTCTCAAGGCCGTGGTAAAATTTGGATTGCTCTTGGTTCGTCGAATGGATTGATATTCTTGTAACACACTTGCCTCAATAGGTTTACCATACAGCTTTCCTTCCTGAAATTTGATTTAAATGGATTTTTTAAAGAATACTCATGTAATCTTTGTATGATAATTTTTGAATTTTTCACATCCATACTAATTTGATTAAAAAAAATTGGTACCAAACTGCATATAAGTAATTATTTCTCTCTATTTTTAAAACAGACAATAAAAAAACCATTATAAATATGTACCTTGTTTTTATCCATACTTGAATCTGAGACACTTGACTGTTTTTGTTTCACTGCTGATTGATCCCTCTTGTTCACATTAGTGTCAGAATGTTTACATTTTGAAATACTTGACGTGCTAGCACTAGCTCCCATCTTTGATGATGAGGTGGATGCTGACACAACTGATGAGCCACTAATTTCATTATGATTATGTGACTTGACTTTTAATTGTTTCTTTCCACCTTGGCTAGGACTTGTAGATGAACTTTCCGTATTACCAGCAACAGAACTTCCATGCATACTACTCCCACTCCCACCACTTTTCGTACTACTTTTCCCAAAATCTTTGAATGAAGTTAACAAGGGAGAAACTTGTGGTTGAGCCTCATTACCAATTTTTTCAGAAACAGTTTGTTGACGATGTTGTGATATGATGGTAGTTTCACTCGTCGACTGATTGTCCTTTGTGACTTTTCCTTCTTCCCCTTGTATGAGAGTTTGATGATTATGGTGATGATGCGTCGTTGATGACGAAGACTTTGTACCATAATTGTCTACTTTTGGGGCCGAAATAAAACTTGATGACCCAGGATATGGTGGAGGAGGTTTATACATATTTTGTACATGTCGTCTATTGTCAATTTGGCTATCCTCTATTGAAGTTGATCCAGTTCCTAAGGCAGACATGGAGGAGGGACCGGCAATAATTGGTGGTGTCCCTTCCACTCTACTACAATATATAATAAAATAATTTAATTAAAATTAATTCTAATCACAGTTATAAAAAAGAAAATGTTACATACTATAAACGATTTACAAACCAGAGTATGCAAACACTTACGTTTGAGATTTTTGCAACGAATCGAGCAATTCTATAGAATGCATTTGTGACACGATTTCATTTTGGTAAATTGGCTCATTTGCCTCATCCTAAATAAAAGGGAAATGAAAACAAATTCCAAAACTTTAGTGCTTATCAGATTATATGTACTCCCTAGCGCTCTACATTTATCCGATTTTTAACTTTAACTGACTGTCGTCAACGCGTAATAGTAGTAGAAGTAATAACTACTATTAATAGTATGTATGACTATTAAATGTGCATACAATACAAAAAGCTACTCACCTCATTTTGGCTACTTGAGGGCCCGTCAAAATAAAGTTGAGTTGAATTGGTAACGGATGCTGGTATAACGCCTCGTCCATATTTTAGTTGAACAGCAGTTTCATAGTCAGGGGCTGAAAATTTTTTATTGTTGTACATACTTCAACTCACAATCAAATAAAGGTGTCCAATAAGACAATGTGTTAATGTAAAATAAACAATATGATATATTACCTTGTCTATAGCTTGGTAACAAGGCCTGCATGGACTGCAGATCATCCGATGACGGAGTCAAATTCATACTATTTAAATTGTGTTGAGTCATATTTGTTGACAATGTTGAAGTACTTGTGCCTAGCGCTAAATCAGGCATCAGAGTTAAGGAAGGGGTGAATGATCTTCCTAAAGGTAACTCTTGTAACGAATGGTGAAAATGATGTTGTTGCTGTTGTTGTGAAGTCAACTGTGAACTTGTTAGCTGTTGCTGTGTTGCTTGTTGTTGAGCTGACGAGTGATGAAGTAAATTGAAACCAGAAGAACTCAAATTACTGCTACTACTGGTTGTGAAACAATTATTATTCAATGAGTATTGACTCCCTCCAGTACTTCTTGCCAAACTGGGTGCTATTAAATCTGGTGTTGCTAAATGTGACCCGTCCTATAGTTGAATAAATATTAGTTGAAAAAAGTAAACCAATAAAAACTCACATGTACAAGTCACAAGTCAAATGTTACTCGTTTCATGTAACTGGGACAGGTGGCCAGTGTACACATGATCTTAATTATTATCAAATATATCATTTAACAATGTTGAATCAACATTCAAGTCATTGTTTAAAAATATGGAGAATAAATTATTTACTTACATTTTGATCATTCTGATTTGCACTAAAATTGTGACTTCTGTGATTGTCATTGGGATTTTCTGTTGGAAGAGTTTGTTTGTAAAATGTACTCTGCAAAACTGTAAAAAGAGCAAGACAATAATATTAAACATATATAGTTGTTGTTTAGACGTAAGAAATTAAACTTTTAAAAATAATTAATAAAGTACTTACTACACATTTTTCGGACATATTTTGCTACTTCTGGAATAAAAAAAATGCACTATTACATTTTTGTTTCTGACTTTTGCCCATGTATAGACATTTGTTTTTTTAGGCTACTTACCTGGATCAGTAAAATGAAACTGCATGGTCCGTTGAGACTGAGCTTTTTCCACAACAAATAAACGTTTGTGACCTAGTAACATTATAATGAAACCATTAAAATATAAAATGCTTTAATTTAACTTACTAATTACTTAAAAATTAAAATGAACTAAATTAAGGACAAACCAAACTCGCCTATTAAGGATTTTATATCACTCCATCTGAAACAAAGGAAAAGTGATAAAAAACATTACGACACACTGCATTTGACTTTGTCATAATAATAATTAGTCTTCTTGTCTGGGTCATGTCAAATGAAGAAATTTGTGTTTAAAATTTGAAACTAAATGACAGAGATTTTTTTTATACAATAAGCACTATGATTTATTTGTTGCTCACCGAAAGACAGCAACATGAGTCCAATCTCTTCTTCTTATCACAAGTCCATTGAGAGAGACACATATTAAAATATCAGAACCTCCCTGAAAAAATTGAAAGGAAAGTATTTTTAAGATGACACTAATGGTGAGTATGAAGATAAAAAAAATTGAACCCATATAAATGCTCACATCATCCTTTGCAGGATAGGCTTCCTGGCCATATCCATCCAACTGTTGAGCTACCATAATATAATAGATCTCTGCTAAAGGAGGAGGAAATCCAACGAGGCTGCCTAAATTTATATATTAAATAAAACCAGTTAACACGTTGAAATTTAGAGAAAAAAGTTGTAATAAAAATTTTGACATCACAAGAATGACCAATCCTCAAAATTCATTTCCAATTTTAAAAGAATTCATAATTTTTAGTAAAAAATCTTTTACTACCGTATTGCCTGGCCACGGCTTCATGCAAAGTGTCCATATTTACATTCACATATTTTTCATCATTTGTCAATTCCTAACAACACAACAGTATTAAATCAAGGCTGAAATGTAAACAATGTAATTGAAATTACAGCTAGTTTATAAAATAAACTCACTTTTGGTAAAATCGCAAAATCTCGCAAATACTCAGTAGTATGTCTTTCAGGGTCATAATCTCCGAATTCAGCAACTATATGAGAATTGAAGAATTGTGATCAATTTTTTTTTAAAAAAAATCAAAGAACCAACGGTGGAAACAGTTTGTACATACCTAAACTGTATGCAGCCAGCGAAATAGCTTGATCAATGTTACAGTTCAATTTGCCATCTATCACATCACTTTTCAGCTGAAGAAAATAATGGTACCTAAGAAACAAAGAAACCATACAGAAAACTTGACGGAATAAGAAAACGTGGAATGAGTATAGGTATGAGATACTATACATATTTGTAAAATTAAAATATTTGAAATTTGATACCTAGCCATTTCATCTTTGAGTAGGTTCACGTCCTGTACATAAAACATGACACCAAGACTCAGTTGTGGGCGATCTAAAATTAAAATAAAATTTAATTAGTACATGACTACATGAGTCATAGGATTTCAGATCGGTACACTAGGTACAAACAGGGTGTACTGACTGTACTTGTGAGTAATCCTCAGAGTATTCAAAGTACCTTTTACTTTATTGTAGTCATTCACAACCACATCTGCATGTTTCTCTAATTGTTTCTTTAGCGGTCGTTCTAATTCAACCTAAGAAAAAATTAAATACTATAAAGCTCACCATTTTAAAAAGAATTTAATTTTCAGACAAATCATAGGATTATTACAAGACGGATTTCGTAAAAATTCTCACCCAACGTTGTCTTGGTGGAACCCCTCGACTTATGTAACGTAGCCCAAAAAACTCAACCTAATGTCAAGCATTAAATACAGTTCATATCATTATGGCATTGTATTAGTATTTGTGTGGGTGATTACTGTATTTATAAATAAAGATGAATAATAGTAATTACCTGATGAAGTGAAAGACGTTGTGAAATGTTGAGTAGGCAGTCTGAAATTTACCCATTTCAATAAACAAAGAATAAATGAATCTTAGAGCTAATAAAGTATGATATAATTAATAACTATATAATACAAATGTATTCATAAATAACATGACATTATATAAAGTACCAGCTCCCGTGCTTTCAGCATCTAATGTACATTCCATCCGACCTTTATTTAAAACAAAAAAAATCATGAACTTTTATAGAATTTTTATAAGTTCACAACTGTCATATTGACATAATGACTACAAAAAAAAGTATAGGACGAATTGACAATTTATTTTAAATTAATTTACACTTACCATTGTCCAACAGTTCCACCGAGCTAATAAATGAAATAAAAGGAGAAAAAAATTAAGTAAATAACATGACAATCCTATTTTTTTGTGTTTTGTAATGGTTAAGTAAGTTCATGAATCAAATTCACGCATGTTTTACTTACATGACAAATGTACTTTTTGAGACCACATTATACTGTTTGCTCGTCCTTTTCAATAACTTTAGTGGCATTTAGTTGTAATGATTTTAAAATAGTGTATTTAAATTTTTAAGTAACTCAGTCAGCCCTAAAATTGTTTGTATTCAATCTACGTCTTTTTCTCACGCTCTGTATGTTTTTTATTTTGACAAATTAGTGGCATACTAATCTTCAAGTTGTACAATAAATGGTTTGTATCACGGGTCGTTAACTAAATAACTTACCTATTACAATATAAATAGGTATTTAATTAAATATTACTAGCAATTAATTAAGGCACTTCAACTTACATTCCATTGAAGAAAAAAAAATCTTCAACAGGAAATACAGCCCGCGAAACACAAGAAGCTAGGGAGGATTTTTGACGAGAATTGTTGGTGATTTAATTATTCGTTACATGTCATTAATTGTCAAGATTAACTGTAGACAAGTGTCATAAAATCAGCATCATTATGAATAACAATTGGAGCCGGAACTCCAATCAGAATTCTTCAGGGAAGATTGCCATGATGGTTCCCGATAGAATCATGGTTCGAGGTTTGTCCTATTTACTTATTTCGTAGCTATTTCTTCCGTTACACAATCAGTCAAAATTTTTATTCATGTAACTATTTTGTTTTTCAAGGTCATGATCAGCATGTTGGAACAAAAGTAAGTGACAAGTATTTTGATATTGGCTTTGATGTAGACTATTATCAATATTAACTGTTTGCATTATTCCACCATGATGTAGTATTATTACAGTAGTAATTAGCTGGTTTCTTGTGAACGCTTTACAGTACTAGAAATGGTATATTTATTTTTATTTTGTTATTTCTACAGGCTCTGCCTAGAGAACTTGAATTGGATTCAGCAGCAATGCCCACAGACTCGGCTTCTGTAAAGATGCAAGTAAGAGTAATCACTAGTTTTTTTACAAAATGTCAGTTAAATGGTAAACATTACAAATGTGTAATTGTGTCTTGCAGACTCCACCGAGATCCATCAAAGTTGGAGAATCGTTCAGTAACTATCGTCACATGTCTAACTCTAGTAGTCGACACACTTCAGAAGGTGAAGATGATACCCTACTCATAGATGATAATTATGTTGCACGACTTGGAAGTAATGGTGAGTAATGATTCTAATGTCACTAGAGGTATTGATTGTATCCCCCTGTAACTCTAAATTAACTGTAATTTGTCTTTGTCCAGGTATCTCAAGAAATACTCCACTGAGTCCCATGAGAAATGACATTGGTTATGGGCGAGACACTCCCATTGCTTTGCGGTAATTTTTTATTTTTCATCCCCTATAATAATCATCGGATTCTTTGACATGTGTTAAAAATGCAAATTTGGCCGTTTTTGTCTTTCGTATTTAGGAATCATGAGACTGCTCTTCTTGGGGCTAGTGATGAGGAACTGGAGCATTTGAGAGACCAGCTGAGTCGAATCAATCGACGAGTTTTGTAAGTTTTGTGTAGTCTTTCAGTTCCATCTAAATATTTTTTATTGGTATGCATTCTAATAGTTCATAGAATATGCAACATTCTATGAAGTACTAGTAATTTGATAGTTATCAAAAAGGTTTAAAAAAACAATATGTTGTAACAACAGTATGTTCAATTTTATAGCCACGTAGAATTAGTAATTCATTTATATTCAAGTGATAAATAGATAAATCTGTACTCTAAGTAAAAAAATAAACATTTTCATTTGTTTTAACTTATTTAGGAGTCTTGAAGAAGAAATGTCTGATAGAAAAGAGAGAGAACGTTACTTTGTCATTGTTGGGATTCTGTATGCAGCCCTTCACGCAGTTACCTGGCTATTTCGACGTGGCAATAATCGTTAATTCTGCTATCCACACTTTATCGCTAGTAAACTTTTTCCCCTCATCATCATTAACTTTTCCTTGTTTCAGTTGCAAATGAGCTGAACTATCAAACGCAATGGAACGAAATTAATACTACCTACACTTACTAATATGTACTTTGTATATATATAAGTTTTTTTCTTCATTATAATTTCCATAATTAAAAAGTTGAATTCCGATCTAGACTTAAATGATGCTTCGCGACGTTATGGTACAGAAGACAAAACAAAAAACACAATTATTATTATAAAAACAGTTAAAAACTTATTTATGAACAATTGTATATGATTATGAAGAATATTATCTTCTGTATAGAAATAAAGTGCATTACAGTCATTAGTCTGTAATTCTAATTCGTAATTCCTCTTTCGAGGGCACAACGTAAGAAAAGATAAATAAATAATTAAGCCTTCATGAGCTCATTTACTCTCATTCCAATTTACTGCTTCCTTTTCCATATCTATACTTTAGTATTAACTTTTTTAACTATGCAAGTCTGTGGCCCAACCCAGATTACAACAAGTGGAAAGTAAAAGTTGCATAGAATTGTGCTCAGCATTTATTTATTGATGATAATTTTAGTTCTTTTTCAAAGCTATACACTTGCAAGAGAAAAAAAATACAAGCCGTCGTACATATATTAAATTTAAATCAGAGCAAAAATATCTAAAACCAAGAGTTAAAACTGAAGCAAAGAGATGAAATGTCATTATTCATTTCAAGGACACGATGGCCAATTATTCGGACGGAGCTTTATTTGTCAAAAACCACATTAGGGCAAATAAAAAGCCACCTGGGCTAGGGACAAGCTCTTGAGTTATATATTTACGAGCCTCCTAAATCAACAAACAAAATTGAGTTTTTTAAAAACAAACTTAATAAGTATTAGCCATAATAATAATTTTGAGGTCTATTTCTGGACTTACTGGAATCGTCATTTCAACTACATCAATGTATTCTCCTTCCTCAACCAAGCCACCACCTAATGAAAAAAATCAATGAAAAAACATATATATATAAATTCCACTACAACGACCATCCTTGGCCTTTATGTATCAAATTACTGTAATTACCTTCGCTAACTTTCATGTCATCAGTAACTTCCGCATAAAAAAGAGACTGCTTGTCACCACTAACACCGATACCAGACCTGGATAACAAAACATTAAACATAAATTACTACGAAATGATGAACAAGGTAAAAGAATAAAGATTTTGCAAAGTAAATGTTTGAGGTACCGGTAACTGATGATGTATTGTAAATTTTCTAAATAAAGAAAAGAAAAGAATTAGATGACGAGGATATTGATTGGGATTTGGCATTTGAGGAGGAATAAATTCATCACATATTTTTGACATAATTTACTTATAATTTACTGTGTACACTTCATATTTAGATAATTCTCAACATACCTAAAGGGACGTCATAGCCACACTCTTCGAGAACCTCTTGTTTTGCTATTTCCTTGGGAGATAGGTTGGCATTGTCCAAAATTCCAGCACATAATTCAATAGTTATTCCTAATTTTGAATCAGCTGTGTTCCAGTCAATTTCCTTCGTAAGTTCATTACCTAAATTAAAATACATACATTATATTTAAGTCCTACTTACAGGAAATTAGATTTTATAAAACTTTACAGACGGAATGTGCCGAGACTGCTCCATTGTAAAAAACGGCTGGACGAAATTGCTTCACAAAAATTAGCACCTGTCGACTGGTATTGAAAATGACAATTGAAACGCTTTCATGTAATTTGACAAAGTCCCAATATCTCTTCTTGCCATTCTTCAAAATAAATAGCTTGTTAGAAAAAAAACTTTACAATTTTTTTTGTTATGTTGCAAAGTTGGTACTTACTTGGGTAAATTGCATCCTAAATGGCTTCAAAAATTGTGATTGGGGCATTGGCCCAACCGAGATATTTTCTATATTTTCCATCTGAAATTAGATTACTTAATTATATGAAGTTTATATGAACTGAAATCAAAAATTAAAAGTTTTAATTTAAAACCACTCGAGTTGTTTTGTCAATATTTACAAGATATCCTTGTCCCGCCTGTCCCCTTCAAAATTGTCGTCAACCTTCAAACTTGTCACGTGCGCTGGGATTTTGGTGAACGTTGTCTATTTTCTTCTTCTTTTTTCCAGAATTTAACTGTAATTTACAGTTTAGAAAAACAGGTATAACTTTATATTAGCCGTGGAATTTTTGACACGCAAAAATAATTTTTAATTTGCTTCAATTTTCAGGGACAACAAAAAAGTCAAAGAAAATGAATCCTGAAGTTCCCCATGGGGGAGGTGGATTGCTCACCTGTATAACGTGTCGTGTAGCCTTTCATGACTCAGATCTACAAAGAGATCATTACAAATCGGACTGGCAGTATGCAAAGACATTTTAGAATACCCCTTCATTATTCAATGTAAAAACCCACGTGTCATATGTGTAATGTTTATTTTTTTTTCTTTTGTAGTCGATACAATTTGAAGCGTAAAGTAGTTGACCTACCTCCAGTGACTGCTGAAAATTTTCAAGAACGAGTGGAAGAACAAGAAGCGTCGGAAGCCAATGTTGGAAAAGCTGTGGTACAGTATTGTTCCATTTGTAAAAAGTCTTTTGGTAACGAGAAGGCCTTACAAAATCATCTCACATCCAACAAACATTATCAAGCTGTGAAAGAATTATCAACAGGGTCAAATGACGGTAATGAAATGGTTGACACAAGTGACAAAGAACAACAAGAAGAAATATTAATCGATGAGACCAAAAATGAAAAATCATCAACTACTGCAACTAAAATTATTGAGGAAGGGGAGAAGAAACGGGGAGGAAAACATTTCCCACCTGAACCAGTGATTCCATTAACAAAAAGTGGACCACAAAAAATACAAGTTGAGTCGGAAGATGATGAGGATGATGAATGGGAAGAAATTGAAGGAGATCCAATTCCCATCACTACTTGTCTATTTTGTGAGAAGGAGAGTACAGACGTTGAGAAGAATTTGGAACATATGAGTGTCATTCATTCATTTTTCATTCCGGACGCAGACTACTGTATTGATGTTGAAGGTTTAATGGAATATCTGGGTGAAAAGGTTGGACAAGGAATGGTCTGCTTATGGTGTAATGATAGATCTAGACAATTTTACACTGTACAAGCTGCTCAGGTAAACAAATTGTTTTTGAAGTAGAGTCAAACCATTCCTACTGAAAATATTATGTGTAATTTTATTGAATGTTTAATGTTTTATTTTATAGCAACATATGCGAGATAAAGGTCATTGCAGAATTCTTCACGAAGGAGAGTCAGTGTTTGAATTCACAGATTTTTATGACTACAGGTTAGTTTTTTCTTTTTTGATTTTGTTTAATTTAAAATTTAACAGAGATGCACACACTCCACTCTTTTTTGGAGTGGAGTGGTGAGAATCGGAGTTACTCCAAAATTTTGAGAAAAATTTGAGTAGTTCTAATGTTGCTAAAGTACAATATAATTTCTGTGTCATTATGACTACAGCAGCTCTAATTATTATTGCTCTTTCTGCAGCGCTAGTTATCCTGATGGGCAAGCAGGGAATGCTGATGAAGTATATCAACCAGAACCTGCATTCTTCAACGAGAACATGCAACTTGTACTTCCTTCTGGTGTCACACTTGGTCACCGAGCTCTCAAACTTTACTATAGGTAAGAAAAATTTGTTTTCTCTACTATATGGGCTCTACATTGACTCTGAATAATTAATTAAATAACTTATTAAGATAAAATTTCCAAACTTTTTAATCATAGGCAATACGTTCGTCCGAGTAGTCAATTGGTACAGAGTCGGCAATCAAAGAGAAATAAGTTATTACAACAATACAGAGCTATTGGTTATGGGGAAACTTCACTCAGTATGGCCCAACAGTAAGTGATGTTATTAATTTTTTTATTGTTCATTTCAACTATTGAGTATGACAACAGTACTTAATGACTTATATTCTTGTTATAAATTAGGAGATGCCGTGATCAACGATATTTCAAGCATGTTAGAGACAAGTATCGAATGAAACTTGGTGTACAAGGGAACAAGACACTCCAGACACATTTTCGCCGACAAGTTCAATTTTGAAATTATACATCCAAGTACTGTTGTTTTTATTTCGGTTTGTACCTACTTTCTTACGGTATGTATTACAGAAATCAAATAAATTTATGTTGTATATGAATAATTAAAAAAAATTAAAGGTGGTTTTACTACTGATATTTTTAACAAAAGTCAGCAAGTATTTATGCGATTTCTTTTTGAGAAATATTCCGGGCAGTTTACGATGCATACTTACACATTGAAACTACATATTTTGACAAGTTTAGTTTTTTTTCTCTTGTATATTAATTTGACGTCCGTGAATTAGGAATCTTGTTTTTACATAAGTAAATAGTATATAGTCTACTCTACCGGGTAAGTACATTGTACAATGATTAATTTGACTCCGGTAATCTACCGGTAATCATTTACAATGCACAAATAATTATTACAAAATACAAATGGCATATTTGAAAGTTATAATCTTCAGCTTGTAAGGTTTGAAAGCTGTCATCAGAAGAGTTTGGCAAAAATTCCAGATGAGCTCTTCATTTAGAAAACGAATGTTTCTTACATTGATGCCATTAATCTAACTCTAACTTATGACAAAGTTGTCAGTTGAACACTTTTGAATTTACAGTTAGTTAAAGAACTACAGAATTTTGTCTTCATGTTGAAATATTAACCATTGCATTATTTAATTGCTTGCTAGATAAAAGTATCAAACTGAAATATTTAATTTAGCTCTGTTTACTTTCTCCAATTTTCTTTTCTCGACCATCGGCAAAAATAAACCATCGGTGTTCAAAATTTAAAAAAAAAAATTTTCTCTCTAGTTAACTAAAGTAGCAAAGCAAATAGCACATTAATGACCTTGAAGCACTTAGACATTTAACTACAAAAAATAGTTCAAACTCCAAGCTCAACTTCATTAGTTTGTCAACACTCGTCCTAGCTAGTTGTGTCGTGTATTCAATACCTTGAAATTCCACCATGAGATAAATAATCTTGTTTACATTTTTAAATAACAACTTTGAACCTCATTGAAATTGTTTGACCGGTAGTTACATTGTATGTAGGAAAGAAACAAGAGGAAATAAAGTAAAAGTTCCATTATATTATTTATCTACTAAACTGGAGTCGCCGAATCTTTGTTACGCGACATCATAAGTCAACAAACTTATAGTTTATCATTTGAAGTACATCACACTATTTACAATGGGACACTTGAGTCTCTTAAGATCTGCTTCTTCTTCAACTCCAAGTCTTACTTTTAGTTCATTGAAGAGACTTTATCGTCCTTGTGTTGCATCAAATCAACATCACAGGAAGTATTCAAAAAATGTCGAATATAAACCAATTCGAAAGATTATGGCTGCCAATCGAGGTAATTATATCATCATACAAAATACATTTAATGTATATGCATTAAATGATGCCTCTCATCAGTATATTATTATGTGTATTAATGTGAATTACAGGTGAAATTGCTGTCCGTGTTTTTCGTGCATGTACCGAGCTTGGTATACGAACTGTTGCCATTTACTCGGAACAGGATAATATGCTTATGCATCGACAGAAAGCGGATGAGTCTTACTTAATTGGACGAGGTCTTCCTCCAGTTCAAGCCTATTTGAATATTCCAGAAATTATTAGAATTGCAAAGGTAGCGGAAATTGTTGTTAAATATACTTGTATATGTCAAGCTGTATGTGATGTACACACGTAATGTACTTGTAGGCACTATTGATTTCATACGATTATTGACTAACCTTGTACTTATGCTTGTATGATCCTGAGTCTTAATGAATGATATTATTATTATGCTTGTTGTGTACATGTGTATTAGAGATAAACCTTATTTAAAAAAAACAAGCACTCAACATTCTTATCAAAAATTCAATATTATTTTCAACTATAAGTTAATATTTTTCTTTTCCTCTCTTTAGGATAACAATGTTGACGGTATTCATCCAGGCTATGGTTTCTTATCAGAACGTGCCGATTTTGCTCAAGCCTGCACAGATGCAGGCATACGATTTATTGGTCCTACGGCAGAAGTTGTCCGCAGAATGGGTGATAAGGTTGCCGCCCGGGAAGCCGCTATCAATGCTGGTAGGAACCACAAATACACTCTGTGACAGAGTCTCTGTTTTTGTTTAGTTAATGTCACCATTCATTTGATAAAGTCATGTTCTATCTTGACGCAAGACGAGTGTGCATTTAGCCGTTGATAAAGTTTCATTGACCTTGAAAGAGAAAATGAGAATAGTTAAAAGCATGGCACTGCTCATAGAAAATGAGAATATGAAAACTTTAGATAAAATTTGATCTTTGACTAGGATGACTAAAGATTTGCGCAATCAACTATGTATACATACTTGCCTTTTCATTTTGGTTTATTTTAAGATCACAAGACTTTCGGCATGTTGTCAAAGTTCTCTAACAGAGTCCAAGTCTTGTGTACATCGGCTAATGACTAAAATAAATATGTACATGCATTATATTTAGGTTTGCCCGTTGTTCCTGGTACCCCTGGGCCGGTAAATTCGGTAGAAGAGGCTCTGGAATTTAGTAGAAAGCATGGATTACCCTTGATCTTTAAAGCGGCTTATGGCGGGGGTGGAAGGGGTATGCGGGTAGTCAAGAAAATGGAGGTATGTTCTTCATTGAAGCAATCTTATCTAAATTATTATTACTGTTGCAAGTTCAAACAAAAGTTTAATAAAATGTTTATTAAATAATTTCAGGATGTAGAGCAAATGTTCAAGTTGGCAAGTTCTGAAGCACTGGCTGCTTTTGGAAATGGTTCCATGTTCATAGAGGTTAACTTTCTACCTTTCATTATCGTTAAATATGACTTCTTGATTGCACGACTTTTTAAAATGATGATTTATGACTAACTTGTTTTTTTAAACGAACAATTCACAGAAATTTATTGAGAAGCCTAGACACATAGAAGTTCAATTGTTAGGAGATAAAGCTGGAAATGTGGTTCATTTATATGAGAGAGATTGTTCGGTTCAAAGGCGACATCAAAAAGTGATCGAAATTGCTCCAGCTCCCAATTTAGATCCTCGTGTAAGCATACCACATTACTGTTCATACAACGACGTTGTCATTTTTGCTTGTGAATTAATGATTATATACTAGAAATCTGACCGAATACTTTATTTCATATTTATGATATAATATATCATTTCTGTTATTTTTATATTTCCGTTAGATAAGAGAGAGAATGACGGATGCTGCCGTTAAGCTAGCCAAGTACGTTGGCTATGAAAATGCTGGTACTTGTGAATTCTTGTTAGATTCCACCGGAAACTTTTACTTCATTGGTGAGTAGTTCATTTCAAGGAGTTTTTATCTATTTTTGTTTTGAAGTCAGAGATGCTATTTTTAATTGTAATATAGTATGTATTAATATAATTACAAATAGAAATTTATATAAAATTTGACGTATTCGAATTATACTTTAAAATTATATGCATATTATGTCCATAATGACTTCATTTTTTATGATTTCTATTTGTAGAGGTGAACGCGCGTCTGCAAGTGGAACATACTGTCACCGAAGAAATTACTGGGTAAGTACAGAAGAAGGGTTAATGAGGAAAATTGTAATACTAAGTTTTGATCATGACATTTCAGAATCGATTTAGTACAATCTCAAATTAAAGTTGCTGAAGGTATGACATTACCAGAATTAGGATTGACACAAGACAAAATTAGCATCGATGGATTTGGAATACAATGCAGAATTACCACGGAAGATCCTGCTAAGGGTAGGCAAAATACTAATTGATTTTTTAGGTTAATTATTTACATATATTATTTTATTTATTTCATTATGCAATTGAAGAGACTAATTACATTGATATGGGAAAATAAACAAATTATACATTACCAACATATTTGCAACATGTTTTCTAGGTTTCCAACCTGATACAGGAAGAATTGAAGTCTTCAGAAGTGGCGAAGGGATGGGTATTCGTTTAGGTATAAATTTCTCATAGTAATGTAATTTAAAATAATTTGATTTTTGTATGCATGATAAGTACAGACTTTTGAAGTTTTGAAAGTACATTTCACCTTAATTCGTTTTGATCGATTTATATTTTAATCAGATGGTGCATCTGGATTTGCGGGGGCTATAATTTCTCCATACTATGACTCTTTACTATGTAAGGTCATCAGTCATGCAAGGGATTTACCATCTGCCTCTTCAAAAATCAATCGAGCTCTGAGGGAGTTTCGAGTTCGAGGTGTCAAGACGAATATTCCGTTTATTTTAAATGTTCTTGAGAATCAAAAATTTATCAAGTAAGTGTAATTGATGAGTCAAATCATATGACGCATATTTAAGTATTTTATTGTACGTACTTACTTAAGTTCGGAACGAATTTTAATTTTTTTGCGCAATATTTTGTTATTTTTCGAAATCAGATTATATGTGATGTTTCATATTTTTTAGTGGGACTATTGACACAAATTTCATTGATGAGAATCCAGATCTCTTCCAATTCACCCCAACACAAAATCGTGCACAGAAACTACTTAATTACATTGCTACTGTGTTGGTTAATGGGCCTCAAACACCATTAGCAACTGGCCTCAAACCCGCTGAAGTAAATCCAGCCGTTCCAGAAACTCCAAGTTTGTTCTGTCATATAAAACTTATATAAATTAGCTTTTCCTTTTTTGTACAAATTCTTATTAAATTTATACCTACTCTACTACCTAGGTATCCAAGAAGTACCAATAGGCCTCAAGCAGATTTTAAAAGAAAAAGGACCTGCTGGATTTGCTAAAGCAGTACGAGACAATAAAGGCTTACTACTCATGGACACAACTTTTCGGGACGCTCATCAATCTCTGTAATAAATTAATTCAATGAAATAAATAAAATACGTAAATATTTTATGTAGTACAATGTCATACGCCAAAATTTCTAGAAAAAATGTTCTTTATATAATTTGATTTTTTTACCTTCCAAAATGTACTATAATATGATTTGTTGACGAATTTCTTTTGTACTTTAATAGGTTGGCCACTCGAGTGAGAACCTATGACCTATTAAAAATTTCACCATTTGTGGCACACAAGTTTAGTAACTTGTACAGTATGGAAAATTGGGGAGGAGCAACTTTCGATGTGAGTGATGATGATATTGTTTTTGCTAACATTCATTTTAAAAAATAATTGTAAAGATTTTTAACACCTTTATTAAATGTCGTTTTTTAACAAAAAGGTCTCACTACGATTTCTTCACGAGTGTCCTTGGGAAAGATTGGTGGCCATGCGACAACTAATGCCAAATATCCCATTTCAAATGCTTCTACGAGGTGCCAATGCTGTGGGATACACAAATTATCCAGACAATGTTGTGTACAAGTATGAAATAATTTTTATAGATATGTTGATTATTATTTTATATAGTTGTTGGCCTATTATTGTTTAAAATTAAAATAATTCTTAATAAGTCAATATTTAATTATTCTTAGATTTTGTGACTTGGCTGTTAAAAGTGGGATGGACGTTTTTCGTGTTTTTGATTCTCTCAATTATTTGCCCAATCTTATTCTTGGAATGGATGCAGCAGGCAAAGCTGGCGGTGTTATTGAAGCGGCTATTTCATATTCTGGTGACATTTCAGATCCCACAAAGAAAAAATATGATCTCAAGTACTATCGAGATTTAACAAATGAGGTAACATTTCAGACGGAGAAAAAATCGAGTGAAAAATCATGATTACATTTAATGATACGTTAATAATTTTAGCTCGTCAAAGCAGGCACTCATGTTCTTTGCATTAAGGTAAGACTTGTGGAAGGTAGAAATCAAAATTTAATCCATTCAGTGCACAAAAATTAAAATACACTTATAATCTCATTTTACAGGACATGGCTGGGTTATTAAAGCCAGAGTCGTCTCGGATGCTAATTACAGCTCTGAGAGATGACCATCCTGATATGCCGATTCACGTACACTCTCACGACACATCTGGTGCTGGTATCGCCTCAATGATAGAATGTGCAAGAGCTGGGGCAGACGTCGTGGACGTGGCTGTTGATTCAATGTCTGGAATGACCTCACAACCTTCAATGGGAGCCCTGGTGGCTTGTCTTCAAGGTTCCAAATTGTTTTCATGCAATTCATTTTCATATTAGAATAACAGCTTTATATCATTAATAATAACAGTTTATTTTTATATGTATTAATCAAGGTACTCCACATGATACTGGCATTAATTTAGAGGATGTGAGTCAATACTCTTCATATTGGGAACAGACACGACAACTCTATGCTCCCTTCGAGTGTACTACGACTATGAAATCTGGGAACGCTGATGTTTATCTTAATGAAATTCCTGGAGGTCAATACACAAATTTGCAATTCCAAGCATTTTCTCTGGGATTAGGTTCCCAATTTGAACAAGTAAAGAAGGCTTACAGGGAAGCCAATCTCTTGCTTGGCGACCTTATAAAGGTTAGCATGATGCATTTTTTTCCTTCAAAAAATGAACAATTATTGAATTTTAGAAAGGTTTTTTTTCAATGTATGGCAAGTGAATGCTAATTTTAAATCTATTTCATTAATTAGGTAACGCCCAGTTCTAAAATTGTTGGAGATTTGGCCCAATTCATGGTGTAAGTAGATTATTTTTAACAACTAGTTTACATTATATGCATTACAGTGCATACATTGGTATGAAATCTTAAATAAATGTTGCATTTAATACTGTACATTTTTACGATACATGGTTATTGTTACAGGCAAAATCACTTAACAGCCAGTGATGTTGAAGAAAGAGCAGAGGAATTGAGTTTTCCTAAATCTGTTTTGGAATTCTTCCAAGGGTACAACGATTTCTCCCTTCTTTTCCTTTGGTTTTTAAATTTTAATTCATCATCAGTTATTTAATCGTGTTCACAATTTTTAGGCACATTGGACAACCATATAAAGGATTTCCTGAGCCTTTAAGATCTCGGATACTAAAGGATTTGCCCCGAATTGAAGGTCGACCAGGAGAAAGTCTCAAACCTTATGATTTCGAAAAAACAAAACAGGAATTGGTTCAAAAGTATGGGCATCAAATTCAAGACACGGATGTTATGAGCTATGCCATGTATCCCAGGTACTAAAGAATGAAGTGTACAAAAAGAAAGTCCTGAAGGATAATCGCACTCAATATTTTTTGATGGCACATTAATTTTAACTTTTTTTAAAAAATTTACAGTGTAGCTTCAGAATTCTTCAATTTCTCGGATGAGTTTGGCCCAGTAGATAAAATAGACACAAGGTTAGTTAGAGTTTTTTTGACAATTCATAAGACATCGATATCTCAACAAGTTTACTGAAAAGACATCACTAATGAACATTTTTTTGGATTTTGTACACACTAGGATTTTCCTTGTAGGTCCAAAAGTAGGAGAAGAATTTGAAGTTACGATTGAGAAAGGGAAAACATTACATTTTAAAACTTTAGCCATGGCGGCTGATCTGACAAAAGTAAGTCCAGAAAATTATTTTTCATCATATGGATTTTTTATGTTATACTGGAGTCAAATTTTGTTGTGTAGTCACTAATGCCAATTTTTCTTTTATGACTGGATTATTATCAACGATATTACACAGAATGGAGAAAGAGAAGTTTTCTTTGAGATGAACGGCCAGTTAAGATCTGTTTTTATTCAAGACAAGGAAGGTGCGAAGGATATGCATATCCATCCCAAGGCTGATAAAACGTTGAAGGGTTCAGTTGGGGCTCCAATGCCAGGATCAGTAATTGATGTTCAAGTGAAGGAAGGAGACACTGTGTGCAAAGGTACTCCACTCATAGTTTTGTCTGCCATGAAGATGGAAACCATGGTTCAAGCACCTATAGCTGGCAAAGTGACAAAAGTATTTGTAAACAAGGGAATGAAGTTGGAAGGGGGGGATTTACTTTTAACCATTGGCTAGATGAATTAAAACAAACCTTGTATACTGTCACTAGCCACTACAGTAGTTGATGGAATTTCATTTGCTTATACTTATCTTTGAGTTTTTTTTCTTTTTAAAGTTACTACAAACTACAAAGGGCAAGGCAAACGACCAACCTTTTGACGCATATTTTGTAATGTTTTTTTTTCATGTTCTGTGAGTCAAAAGTTCTTCCTTTCTTTCCTTTGTAGAATCCTTATAAAATATAAATAGGTAAAATAGTTTTTATATAGTACTTTTATTCAACTAGTTAGAATATAATTTTAATTATGTATTTAATGTTCACAAGTTATTTATGATAAATATTTCATTATGATAAATAACTAGAATTATGATTCGTAATTCTAGTTTTGTTTTAGCCAATTATTCAAAGTTTAAAACCCGCAGAATCTAATGTACATATTACTAAAATTTTAATATCATTGGAAATATATCAAAAGGACAAATCGAGATTCCATGCCATAAATTATGCTGCCAGTAGAGTTGTAAGAATTGGGTTTGGAATTGGGTTTCAGATTTGGAATTGGGTTTCATCAATTCTTAAAGTATAAATG
>JAQIVZ010002106.1:0-23946 GCA_034700945.1 Arrhopalites spinosus
GTTCTATATTGAATTATACAAATTTTCGGCGGAAATACTAATTCCTGGCGGGCGTAGCCCGCCGTGAAACAACTTGTGTAATATATAATTTCCAGAAAATATTTTAATTTAAAGAAAATGTTACATGTTTTTGTTAGAGTTGGACGCCAATTGTTACTTTTATTGAGACCACGGCTAGATACGGAACAATTAGGTTCCTGGAATCGTTCGAATTAAAAAAGACGTTAACTGACTTGAACAGAGATGTCAACTTAAACCATATTTAATAAGTGAATTGACATACCTGTATTTTTTATTGCCTATAGAAAGTTCAACAAAAAATTGGAATGAAGGGGCCACTCGTGGCACAAGGGTCGTGTCATTTAAAATACCAGACCTACGACATTTTGATTTCACAGCCAGATTGAGAATTGTTGTTGCTCAGGCTTTCAATTTATTGTTATACTTCCTCTGTGGGTCATCTTCTGTATTGTAAAAGAATTGCACCGAGTGAGATGACCACTTTAGAGAATTTGAATAATTTATTATTTTTTACCAAAAATGAATAACTTGAAAAATAATGTTCTCTTCACTGGAATCAAATAAAATGAAAGTATTTTCATGGAGTAGAGTCCTCACCCTCATTCTGCCACTTACTCTGTCAATTGTCTACAATGTCCAAGGAATGCACCAAAATTTATGTTATGGAGCCAGTACTTCAGGTATCATGACAAAATTTTGTTGCAGTTGAATCATAGAGAGCATTTATATTTATTATATTATAAATGCTCTGTGAATTGTCCTAATAAAAAAATATTTTTTAGCTAATGACTCAGACTCTCCTCAAGCAAAAAGTGTTGGAGGGCACCATTTTCAAGAACCAGCTTGGGAGTCTAGTATTCAATGCGGTAGGGTTAATATTAAAATAACATTTAAGATTGAATTAAAAATGTCTGCCTCAGAACCATGATAATTCAACCATCTGT
The DNA here is from genome assembly GCA_034700945.1 of Arrhopalites spinosus. Lineage (NCBI taxonomy): Eukaryota > Metazoa > Arthropoda > Collembola > Symphypleona > Arrhopalitidae > Arrhopalites > Arrhopalites spinosus. Next base: position 966 of record JAQIVZ010002106.1, read on the forward strand.
AAAGCTTTAGTCTCCCAATTCCAGATGCACCTCGGGGACCCGAAGATTATGGTCTGGACGTGTATTCCATAAAGTATAAGAAACCAGATTCAGAACAAAGTGATTATCTCTTTGGCTGGTTCCATCTCAAAATTTATAATCTCAAAGATGATGACAAGAATACAATGCGATGGATTGTAATTCAAGCACAAACAGCAGATGGACTTCACATTCCTGGAGAATTTGTCCAGACTAATTTTGAGGGAGATTGTGCCACAAGGGCAAGAGGAATTAATGGGACAATTTTCAACGTTACAAAACAAAATTATTTCCCTTGTCTCTACGCTGAGGATCCCATGCCCACAGTGAGACTTCCATTTCAATTATCAATTAAAGATAAAAAAAATATTCTTTTAAATAATTAAACTGAAATTTTATCTGATATTGATATTAGGTATCACAAGTCTTTATATTCACAGCTAATGCGACGTTAGGAGCAACAGAAATGCATTTAAATTGGAGAATTACGTATCCCATGTGCGACATTTTGGATAAAAATAATGAAATGTATTTCCGGTACATTTTTTCAATTAAAATTTACTTAATCATTCATTTATTTAGAGACAGCTCATGACTTTAACGTGTTAATTTTTTCAGTGCTTATATTTTGCATGAGAATGAAACTGACGATAGTAAGTTAATTGTCATTTCATAACTGACATTTCACGTCATTAAAATGTTTTGTCAAGAGTTTAATTAATTAAACTGGGCTGTGTTAAATTTAATTTGTCCTTTGTATTGCCCTCTTTAAACTGTTAGGATGTCACAATATTATGCTTCCGGAACAAGGTCGATTATACATGGACGATCATGTGAGTGGGTCATATGACCCTGACCCACCCATTGGAGCATCTTTATCATGTTCCGAGAAGGTTGACAATACAAAGAAACCCCCATGGCTTCATCATATTGGCACTCCGGAGCGTATTTGGATGTCTCAAAACACGGATTGTGGGGAAAAAGCTGCGTATGAATTCTCTTTAATTTGTCATAAATTCATTTATAAACCCCCACAAGTACCCATTTGTGTACTTACATGATTCTTCTACAATTATTTTTCTTTCAGTATGCAATCACTTACGAAGCAAAAACAGTTCTATGGACGATGTCAATTTTATAACGCTCAAAAGCCGGTTGTCTCCGAGAAATTCAATCTCAGTCCAAATAATGCCCATTTCTGTGATTACCTTGATAATAATTTTACTAAACATCTACCCGAGCAACAAGAAAAATTTATGCTGATAGACAAGAACCAAGACGCATGTCGAATCGACTGTGCAAAGTTTCGACGGCGAGTCGAGGGGGCGGGAATTGGAGCTGGCAGTCCTATCGGCCGAAGAGTCTATGTAAACAATTAATTGAGATTAATTAAATTATACTTGTCTTGTTTGTAACGGTTAATGGTTTGTTTAGTCTTACAGGAAAGGTCATGCCCTCTTCATGACCATTGGCGTGACCTTCTTCACTCCTGTTAGTTATTTTGTGTCCAGATATTACAAAGAGACGTACATGACCAGCAGGGTCGTCAACATGTATCCATGGTACTCTTGAGTCTCCACATCAATAATGGCAATTCATAATAATTATTTTGACTCTTTTATTCATTAAATTTAATTCAGGTTCATATCCACTGCTCTCTGTGTGCGTTCATGGCCCTGGGGGCGGGGATGTTTGCTGGGATGGTGGTCCGAATATTTCTCGGCTTCAACAGTTCACTCATTTCAGTAATTCACGTGGCTGGTGGCTGGCTTGCCATTGCCATTTTTCTTTTGACCTTCCTTTTCAGTGCTTTCCGTCACTCCAGGGGAACGGGTCGTCTCATCACAATTTTCCTTCATTATTTCGGAGGCACGATCTTCTTTTGCATCTCAGGTACTTTCATTTCATTCTCAAATATTTAAAACCGAATTAAAATTTTATTTTTGACTTTCAGTGATTGTGATGGCAATCTCGCCGTACATCGCGGCGTCTCCGTCAGGGACGGGGAATCCGCACAAGTGCAAATTCTCGTTTCAGTTCAAATTCCTCATCCCCCTCATCGTCTTCCTTCTCATCGACTTTATCCTGAACATTGTCATGACGGTAAGACTTTTTACAATTAAATTGCGAATTTTGGTGACCATAAGATTGTGACCTTGAATAGCTTCAAATTCGGAGTAATGACAAGAAGATGCAGTTGAAGAAGCCAAGGACGTGGGCCCTGAGTTGTCTCTGTGGTGTGGCCATCCCTGTCATTCGTCCCTATGCCAGATCCGACGTCCCGGTAAATTCTCAGAGCTTTTCACTGGAATATTTCGTGGTTTTAAATTATTCTGACTTTCAATGTGGATTTGTAGGGCGGATTTTTGAGGAAGATTGTTCTGGTTCTCTACATAATTGTATGCCTGGTTTTCACGGGGATTCTCGTGATAATTATTCTGACGAACAGCCGAAAGGGTAGACACTTCGGTCCCATGTGTTACACTCACAGCGAAGGAGGCAAATTGGCCCCTACCATCGGAGAAGCATTTGACGATGAATAATCAAGTCAAGGGAGTTGGACTTTAATTACTTTGAACGAGATTTAAATTTTTATTTTGTGTGAATTCTTTTTTGGATTGAGTCAAGTTTTTAATATTTTTGTGTTGTTATTTACTTTTATCGTTTTATTCTTACAGTTTATTTTTATATTCTACGAAATTAAATAAAAGCAAGTTATAAGTTGGTTACTCTCTTCGTACTTAAATATTTTACTCCAAAAATTGAATGACCAAAATTATTTAGTCTGTTCCCGTGTGTTTGGTACGGATGCTATTTTATGAAGGACAAATGATTGCAAAATGAGAATGAGAAAATTCACTAAATATTTTAAGACTGTACAGTCAACTGAAAATTTTATTAATCGCAAAAATGAATCATTTTTTAATCATTGCCTAATTATTCAGAGTTGCCAATCACAAATTAGACAAAAAAGCATGTTCTGTAAATTAATCATAGTTTGTAAGTATTATAAGCAACCAAAAGGATAATTTATACAATTTTTTGTTACCCTTAAATACCAGCTGGTTAAGCACAAAGTGACAGGTTAATTTTAATTAATAAGTTAAATTTTTAAGGAAATTATTTAATATTATCTGACATTACAATTAAAACTTGGAAACATTATCTGGTCTGACTACATTTAACTTGTCAAATTTAAGCACCATTTAATTTAATAATAAATAATGGGGCAGTTAAACTATAGAGTATATTTCATTAAATTATTGGTAGAACATTTATGTACAATTATGTCACATATGACATCTTTCACCATAATTAAATATTTTAATATAGGTTAATTTATTCTAGTTTACACTTAATTCAAGGCTCCGTACAATTATAAATTCCATTTGGTGTAAAATTGAGAATTTACAAAAAGGTTACAACATAATCTTGGGGTTTAATTCACATTTAAAAACTATTAAGGGCCCTACATTCAGTATAACCATAATAATTCTGATGTCTTTTAATCTTAATTCTTATTCAAACTAATTCCTGCTATCAATTCGATTTGCATTGAACAATCTTTCACTAAAAATCAAACATATTTGACACTCAATACACTTGTCACACTTAATTAACAATTAAATTTATAAAAGCTAAATGGGAGAATTAACAATTATATTTCCTAACTGCATCCCCATCTTGACTAAACCATGACCCCACAGGAATTTCTAGAATTTTTAACTACATAAAACCATTAATTAATTCTCATTGTATTGTAACTAACGTAAACTGTACACACTCCAAAAAACTGGACAATAAATAATTGTTCCTAATAAATTAAAAAGAAGATTCGAGAGAATAATTATTAATTACTCTCACTCATCTTGAATTTTAATAAGGAACAAAAGTTCCGTGACATTGGAAAGTTAAATTTGATTAATTTTCACACAATTCTAAATGTTCCAGAATCACACAAACCTATGAAATATTTTTGAGACTGCATGAAAATTAATCAAGAGGCAATTTGTGCTAAATAACAACAATTAAAAATTCAAAAAATGGACATTTAACTATGGAGTTGGATCCGGCTTTATAAATATTCACACAATTAAAAACACTTGCATGCATGGAATTTGTCTAAAATTTTACTAAGTTTAATTGTAATTACAATTTAATGAGGAAAAGTCTTGGTAGTGAACACTTTGATGATCTCAGTCTCTATCAAAAATTATTTATCCCCACTTTTCTTCCTACCCAAGCTCTTTTTTTTGTTTTTTCTAAAACTTTTATCATTTTTTTGACTTTTTTTGTGACTTTCCCCTGAATTTTTAGAACAATTAAAAAGTCGATGATAAGAGAAGTTCAGAAGGGTTAACTATCACCTCACCTCAATTAGTGGATAAATAAATTAATCGAGTTAATCTGAAAGCATATTAAATGGTAATTGTGGGGCCTATTTCCACTGTACACCATAACCAAGAGACTATCAAATAGATCAAATATCTTTTGTAACTAATTACAATTAGTTAACATGGTTCTAAATTCACATATATGTACTAGTATTTATACAAAATTGAGAATTCGGGCCTGGCTTGCCCTCACCTAGAATGTGATCAGTATTTTAGGTGAATCTCAATTTTAACTGCCAAGTTTGACTTTAATTATCAAAATCTGAATGAAGGAGTTTTTACTCCATTTAAGCAAAAAAAAATTCACTCATTGTCTACATGGCCATAAAATAGACGACAGAGTTTTTTTTTTTCATTGAAATTTTCAAGTGTTTTGGAAATTGGCAAAATGGGGCAGTTAATTCCCCAAAATCCGAATTAATTAAATCCAAAAATCCGAATTTTAAATCCATCTCCACTTGAGATCTTTATCTTTTTCAATTGGGATTGCATTGTCTTAAATTGTTTTTTCATCTTACTTCAGCTGGACAATTGGTTCCTGTCTAATTTTATTGGATATGAATTGCTCTTATTTATTAACCAATGTCCCCATGGGGGACACTTCCGGTCTGTCCAGAAGTGCCCCCCTTCAGTCTCTACTCTTATAAAGGGTGAATACTTTTACTGGACACTCTGTCGTCTGGAAAAATGTCGTAGAGAGATGGGGAGAGAGACTTAGCCTATGAAAATCTTTCTCTCTATTTAACTACAACTCTCTTATAGTTTAGGCTAACTTTAAGTACAATTAAATTACAATTAAATATCAGCAGAGATCCTTCACGTGATCTCTTGAGTAGATTAATGGGAACTTTTACTCTGGAGTGGCAAAGTCATCAAGGTGATAAAAATTCTTGAGGCTGTCTCTTCTCCACTTGTTCCAACCCTCAGTCGCAGGAAGTGGAATCGCAGCTAAAATTGACAAAATTGAAATTATTAATTTTAAATTCCCATTGTGTTTGTTCCAATAATTGTAAAATTAATTTATTCTGTTTACTTTTAGAGTCTGGTGATGTTGAGTAGGGAGTCGAACCGGGAGAGGTTGACATGGATGATGACCCCCATGACCTGTCGGGTGGACTATTTGGGTAGACGGTGTGTGCGGGAGGGGAACTAGTGAACACTCCCGTCTGTCTCGGGTCGTACCACCAGTGATGCGGTATATTCGACTCTATTTAAACATTTAAGTTTCAAAATTAATTTATTTCCAAATTTAATTTGTTTTCTCATAATGTCGCAATTAAATTAAATTGTCATTCAGTCATAATTGTTTGCTATGCTTTCCCTTTCTCGTGTCCGACCTTCAACGGCCCTACGATAAAAAATACTACGCCATAATTTTACACGCACTCTCAAGCCAAACGCAAAATTTTGGCCGGCAGCCGGGAGATTGGATCAGTTAGACACAAAGAAGGTGAGTGGGCCAAAAGTGCGTGTGGATGGAAAGTTGAAATATTTTTACCATTCCTCTTCTACGCACTTCCATGCTCTCCTGACTACTACGCACTACACTCATCTCTACAGCTAATGCCTCTCTACGTGTCTACTCTTTTCTGTCAAAATTTTTGCGTCTCTATTCTTATGCTCTTTCTTTATGGAAAATGTGAAAATATTTTTAAGAAAATTTGACTTACTTGGAATTGGTTGGCCCCTGTTTTCTGACGCCTGCATTAAAATACACAAAAAACTAATTAAAATACTTGACAAGAATAAAACGTCAAAATTGCAAATATTACAATTAACTTGTTTAATTTAAAAAGATAATTTAATAATTTAATAAAATTAAATTTTTACCATTTTGGGGGAAATTCAGGGAGGGGGGATTGTCTGGTTTATTTTGGTGTGCCCAGCCGCTCGAGTTCAATTTTGTGGAAACTTTCCCGGAAGCTTTTTGATTATTCTTCCTGGGATGAAGTCTGTAGAAATGAACGTGAGATTCTTGTCACCAATTTTTTTTTAAACACTTTTCAATTTTTTCCTTATCAAAAATAAATTTTTAATCTCAAATTCTGTCAACATGGGAAAGTCCCCTGAGATTTTGACACTCGAATTGTCTCTCTACTTCACTGTGGCACTTTTGAATGACGTCACTTTGTCAATTGTCTCTGTCAACTTTGGAATGTGGCGAAGGACTTTTCTGACTGTCAAGAATTGACTCCCTGGCTGTCCCTTTTTTTTATTGAGTATAAAATTACAAAAATTGTCTTAAAACTAAAGAAGTAGACGGATTCAGGTGGTCACTTGATCTTTTGAGATGGGAGAGACTGGGAAGATTGGAGATGACTGGTCCAGCCTTTTTTGAGGGGAATGGGGTTTAGGTAATTGATCTTCCCTTTGACGTATCCCAAATTTTGAAGGGGCTTCCAAGCATAAACTGTTCTGACTACACTGATTGCTGCCTTGGAGTCCGTCGTCACTTTGGTCACTCGTCCACAACTCGACGAGGAAGAGCTTCAACAAAGTCTATTTTGTACACTTGACCGACTCCCTTAAAGAGAGGAGAAAAAAGTAGAGTCCGTCTATTGCCACCGCCAGTCGGGGAATGACGAGAAGGATCTTCTGGTCCTCAATTTATAGGGAGAAGTTACGGCGTAGAATTTAATATTATGTTCTAGTGTATACTATGTAGGGGCTACGCATCTACACGCACGTACTCCACTGCGTAGTTTTTTGTTCTTTGAAAAAATTTCTTTCCATCGAACAAATTCCGGCTTCCATGGGCCGCATGCCGGCTGTATCTTTCCATGGGAGAGAGAATCTCCCCCATTAATTTCTACGCACTACCAAAATGCGTCGTAACTTGACGAGGAAATTTTTTTTCAACTGTCAAAAGGACAGCTAAATGCGTAGCATCTTATTTTCATCCTTTTTAAATATTCTCTACATTTATCTGAGATGACCCAAGATTTCACTTTGAAGGTGAAAATGAATGAAGACAAGAATGTAAACAAAGAGACAAGATATTTACTTAAAATATTTTTTATGTTCTTTAATCAGCCAAGAGAGAATTGAAATGTGACATTAGAAGGGTAAACAAGTTGACGTGAAATTAAATGAGGAAATAATCACTTTATGACTTGACTTGATCTTCGTCTCTTTCTGTACAATCTCAGTTTATGCAACTAATTCACACAAAAAATGGGCATTATCTTCTTTGGGCACATTGGGAAACACATGACAATTACCAAGTGTCATCTAACACTGCACTGATGGCATTTATTTATTTGAGAAGATGCAAGAGAGAAGCACGTTGTAAATAATGGAAGCTGAATAAGAATTAATAATTAGAATTGAAGGGAATTTGTATGCTTACTATGTATCAGTAAATAAATTATTTCAAATTGTTTGTCATTTGGTGATATAATGTCAATAAAAATGAGCTTTGACTTTAGGCATGTGGAATTGTTATTTATTTTATTTGCTTTGTAATATTTTATTGAGAATAATATTTAACGAACATGCCAGCATGTCATAACTTTATTAAATGTTGACAATTATTATTTGCAGGAAATAAATGACAATAAATTCGTTGAAAATTATTGACAAGACTCTAAGAGAGATAACCGACACCCGAAGTACGATTGACAATCCCTTCATCTTCTTCCGCTGATCTCCATGAGGATTTCTTGTGACGAATATTGACATTTGTGGGAATGGCGGCACATATTCTTTTCAGTTCTGAAAAATTATCAAAACAAATTAATGCAATGTATTTATTTATTTTGATTTACGTTGCATCATCATTACCTCGTAGAGAGTACCAATTGTGGTCAAATTGAAAGACAACTTTTAATTGTGGCATTAAATTAAATGCAAACACTTGACTCCCATAACTAATGGGCAATACTGCAGACTCACTTGGACAACACAAAACAATTTTTAGATTTGTCAGTCCTACAAAAATAAAATAATTATAAAGATTCAGTTCATTATTATATGGCCAGATTAAATAATAGGCTATAAATATAAACAACCTTTAACATCCACAAGTGATGGACAAACTCTGAGACTGTCAATGTAATTCTGTGAATAAATGGAATCATCATTTAAATGTTGTTTAATAATCTCTGATGGTATTCCAGTGAGTGAAAAATCCAACGTTGAGAATTTTCTCATATGAATCTCAATTTGTTCCAAATCAGACCATAATTTAAATACTTTAGGTAGCATGTCTTGAAAATTATCTTTGCCAACTACAATCAGCCGTTTAAAATTTGTGTACAAATGACGAAACTTTGTCATCCAAAATTCAGTACAATTATCAGGAATCCTTAAAGTCTTCACAGAAGATATCACAAATTCATGATTAGTTGACTGTGGAAAATATTTAATCCAATTTTTGTCCAAATCACAACCCAAATCTGTACAGTCAAGAGTTGTGAGGATGGGGAAAGTTTTTTGTAAATTAATTTCTCCTGAGGGAAAGCATTGTTGTGGAAAATAACGACTTAGTCCAATTTTTAAAGTTTTGCATTTACTAAATGATTGAGGTAATTGAATTTCATGAAAAGAGCCCAAATCCCCTAAATTTAAATTTTCAAGAGTATCTTTTGTCGACTCGAGTAATTTAACAAAGGCCCCCACCAACTCTCTTTGATACAATGGAGAGTCTCTAGCATAGTCAGAATTAGTTTTAATTGTAATTGATTGTAATTGTGGATTTAAATTTGCAAAGTCAATTAAATCTTCTGATTTACAATCATTGTCACAAACAAGTTGACGTACTAAATTTCCTCGGCCAGATCGAATCACCCATTGAAGGTCACAGGTTTTTGGAACTTTTACTATTTGAAGATTTGGAGCACTTTTCAGGATAGCTTGAGTCGTGATTGATTTGTCTAGACAGGAAAATATTTTGAGGGATGTTGGTAATAATTCAAGTTGGTGAATTATGTCATGAATGTAGTAGAAGGAACGAGTTGATAATCTTTCAATATTTGGTACCTGGACCGTTAAAAGATTGGTGAATATTTGTTGAGACGTTGAGAGATTACCTTCAGCATAAAGACAAAATCTTAAGTCTAATGATCGAATGGAGGGCCCAAAGATTGTGAAAAATGTTTGCACGTCTTTGTCACCAAGATCACCAACTTCAAAAGTAAAATCAGAGCAAGGAAAATTGATGGAGGTTTGTAGGATTTTATTTAATGATAATAAATCGTGATCTTCTAATTGGGGAGAATGTTCATTTTGATGAGTTGTAATACTGTAGTCAAGTTGACAATAAGATGATCTACGATATAATTTTCTTGTGACGTCGTACTTGATTTTGACAACACAACAATCTTTCTTCAACATTAATTTTGAGGTTAAATTCTTCCACATTTGATTCACAATACGACAACTTTTCCATTCTGGGTAGGAGGAGCATTCAAGAATTTTATTTACTATCTGTTCAAATAGAGTTAATTATTAGACAAGATTATAAAATAATCATTTTAAATATTGTCTATTTTCTTACCAATGGATTACCCATAGCCTTTTGAATAGCAATTAAATTCAAACTTGATTCTTGACCCGAATCTGGAAGAGATGAATATTCTAATTGACATGTTGGATCCCAGTTTGATGAATCGTATTTAACTCTTAACTTTTTGGCACTCATTTTCTCATCCAGAACCTGTCAAGTGTCAGAATTTTCACAAAAATATTCAAAATATTAATTTTATAACGTACTTCAAATGTCATGTATAAATATTACCTTTTACACAAACTTCAAAAGTCAATAAAATGTTGCGTTTTTGATAATTTGAAGTACGAAAAGAGGAGTATCCAAAGAAAATGACGACGCAAAAAAAGTGAAAAAAAATGTCAATAACTAAAATGACAGTTAGACTAAAAATAGTATAAAGTTAACTAGAGTTGTATGTGAACTAGAGAGAAAAAATTTAAGTGTAAAATCAAGTTAATTTATGAATTATTAATGATAATTTCTTGTGAATCCCTAAATTCATCTTAGAAATATTTGAATATTTTCCCCACTACTGGCAAAGATTTCTACGCATCTCGAGATTTATCCCAATCTTTGCCTTTGTGGAAAAAACCATCAAAATCTTGTCACAAAACATTTTCATTTGCCATTAGCGAATTCTTCCTTTAAAAAATCGATTAATTTTATTCAGACAAAACATTAAAAAGAATGTAGTCGTATTTACTCAAACTAAATCAATGCTAGCTACTTCATTACAAAGTACAGGGTGGTCATGAAGACTTTGTTTTGAAAATATCGTCATTTCGGCGTAGTGCATGACAAAAAAAAATAACAGATTCTGAGAAAAAAATTTGTCTAATTTTTTTACATGTTATTTTTCAAAGTGTAACATGAAGGGTATTGACCCCGGGGTCAACCAAAAGGTTTAATTTTTTTAAAGTTTCAATTTTTTTCCTAAAAGAGCATGTAAAAAGAGAAATTGCGTTCGAAAAGGGGTCGTCTAACTCTTAGCTGTTTCGGAGATTCAGAATTTTAAAGTTAACTGGCGTTGACTGGGGCCTCATGTCAAACCATGACCCAAGACAAGTCATTTTGACCTCTGGAAGTCAAAGTAAGCAATCACTGAAAAAGTGACCCTTCTATTGTTGAATCTGGAGCGTCTGAGCAATCTCTCTGCAAAACCGTTTAAAATAATCAAAAGCAAAATCTCTTTAATTTTGCCTTTCCATGTCAAACAGGACAAAACTGCTCAACTTCAAAATTCTGAATCTCCGAAACGGTTAAGAGTTGGACGACCCCATTTTGAACGCAATTTTTCTTTTTACACGCTCTTTCATGAAAAAAATTGAAACTTTAAAAAAATTAAACCTTTTGGTTGACCCGGGGTCACTACTCTTCAAGTTCCACTTTGAACAATATGGAAAAAACCGGAATAAATTTTCTCTCATAATCTGTCACTCTCTTTTGTCTATCATACACTACGACGTGCTAAAATGACAATATTCTCAAAAACAACATGTTTCCGTGGTCCATGGGCCACGGATTGTGGTCACCCTGTACAATGGAAGATCGGTAAACTTATTAGAAGACCGTACTTTATTGAATTAAATTTTCAACTTATTTTTTTGCAATACAAATTATACAAAGGTTACATGATATTTTAAACTATGTAAAACTTTGATTGAAAAAGAAGAGAAAAAAAATTGGTTCAGCATTATTTTTACGGTGGATCAATAATGTTAAATTATTATTATTTACAATCCCCTCGGATGAGTTTTATTCGGAATGTGCACACAAAGAAAACGTGAACAAAATAGCAACCGTTGCTAAATGGCATCAATTATTTGCAAACCTTGTTTTTGTACTTTCTCCAACTCCAAATTCACTTTCCTAGTCATGTCCCATGTCAGTAAAAGTGAACAAGAAGATTTCATAGTAGAACAAAAATAGACTCTAAAGCATAATTAAAAGTAATGATACGATACAGGGGGTGCTATGGACGTGGTCTTTATAGTAGATGTGAGATTCTATTGGACAATGGAAGTTCCGAAATTTTGACAAATTTTGATACAATTCGAGGACGAGTCATCTTGATGCGAGATGTAGACAGAGATTTTAATTTTCAAGGTTTGAAAAATTTTATATAAATTAAATTAAATCAAGTTGAATTTTTCCTATAAAAAATATTTTAGACTTGAGAATTCGACTGGAGGGGTACGTGACGTCCAAATTTGCAATCAGTAATGTTGACCGGCGAAAAATATTAAATTCAATTGAAAGATTCCTTCCCGACGAATCATCAGAAGAATCCTTCGCAGCGTCCATCGTCTCCCTATACTTTATTCGTGATGGCAAACCAAAAAAACCAGAATATCAAATTGTGGCTCATAAAGATGTACAGTCATTCCCCTTCGAACTTCCCTTGAGGGGTCAAACCCTTCCTGCCTCATTTGAGAGTGACTACGGCAAGATTTATTACCAGGTCGTTGTGTACGGCAATTTAAATTCAGTTGAAGCCAAGAAAACATTGAGAACCAAGGGCTGCTTCAATTTGTGTACAGAAGATCCAAATTATAGTCGACCCTTAATTGTCAATTGGATTAGCGAGAAAATTTCATCTTCTTTATTCTCATTTAGTCGACGACCATTTTTGAGTCCAACCCTCACATTAAATAGAAGAGGCTTCTTACCCGGGGATCGTCTTACATTTCAATTGGACGTTGTCAATTCTGTTGGGGATCAAAATTTTAGTAAACTGTCGGCTCTACTTGTGCAAAAAATCATTTATTTTGCGAATAAGAATGAGAAAATTAAGACAAATATTTTGGACCAACGAGAAATTATTGTAGAGGGGAATCTTCAACTGAGTGTGCATTGGGAAGGAGCTTTCATTGTGCCGAGAAATTTAATGCCAACTTTTAATCAGACTAAAAAACAGCCCGTTAAAATTCGTTATTATCTTCAGGTAAATCAATTAAATTTACATTTAAATTACAATTAATGTCTGTTTCATATATTCATTTTCATGACCAGATCATTGTTTTGGTGGATGGACGGCCAGCGTTGAAAGGGGAAGCTCCAATTATCATTGGAACGACGAGGGATGATTATTATGACTTAACTGACAGAATTCCAGAGATTGCTGGACCGTCCCGCAGAACTTCAATAGAACTCCCACCTCCGTACCTCTCCCTTGACCGTCAGTCTCGACGATCTTCTCTAGAAAGTTGTGAGTGTTGACATTTTGCATCTTATTTTTCAGTTGAAATAATTTATTTAATTTTTCAGTGCCGCCAACTTATGAAGAGGCTTTGAGTAGTTTGGAGAGCAAATGGGCCGTTAGTGACACGATGATAAATCGACCTCGGAGCAACTCTTCTGTCATGTGATATTTATTTATCTTGAAATAAATGTGCCTACGTTGGAGTCTAAACCATGTAAATGTCAATAATTATGATTCAGGTTTGCCATCAATAAAGATTTTAGTTGAGTGTACAGTCACAAAAATATTTTATGCATTTTCTCATTCTCAATTCATAGAAAAGAATCAATAATGGAAACAATCCGCCATTTATTAACATTTTCACTAACCTAAATTCTGTAAAAATTTCTAATAGAAATTCTATTTAAACGTCTCCTTATTTATTGATTAATGTTCGTATATATATATTTTGCCAAAATAAATCAGAACCAAAGCTACAAATAAAAGTAGCCTGTCTGCAACCCCATAATGAAATATCAGTATTCAGAATAATTTATTGCAAGAGTAACTTTATGCGAAACGTTAAAATCAATATTTTTTCTAAACAAATGTAAAATATACCTAACTAGGTTCACTCTACAGTAGATCAACATATTATTTTCTACAATGCATAAAAAAGCTCTGCTAAACTACAATGCTTTACTTTTTCATATAAATAAATAGTAAGAAAATTACAACGAGTTTCTTGTCTAATAACAATATTACATTGATTAATTATTTGACAAAAATTTCAGAATATGACACTCACTTTTTTATAAAATAAAGATTCAACAGGATTTTTTATCGATTAAAAAACATTCGGCTATAAACTGTAAATAGTAAAATAGTCATAATTGGTTAAAATATATCCAGCACCTATTTCCAGTCTATAAAAGAAAAGTTTGACTTGAAACAATAAAATCATTCTCATTTGCTCAAAATTTTAAAAGCAAACTAGTTGAAACTAGATAAAATAATTAATTAAGTATACAGTATATTGACGTGAAACAATTTAAAGAAATTATAGAGATCAAAAAAGTTTTGAGAATTTTTTTTTCTCCAATGGTAATCGGTAAACAGAAGAAAAGACGCCTATGAAATACAAACAAGAACAAGACTATTTCAGAAATTTCAACAAAGCTATGAATAAATAATCGTAAATCGTAATATATATAGGCAAAAAAATATTCACCATAAATTATGATTTTTTCTGTTCGAATTATGCTTACATCAATCGATTGCATTGCTGTATAGTAATTTGACCTTCAGTTTCGGCATGAGGTCAAAGGCACACTTGTTAGTGACATCCGTGAAAAAAGGCTCCGGCTTGTTTTCAGTCTCACTTGAAATGTTTGCTGAAGAACGGGTCAGATCTAAAGTAAGTTTTCGAAGCTCTATAAAAACCAGAGAAAATATTAATTTTTCAAAAACTGTATAGTATCTAATCAGTGTGAAAATCAAGAAAATTATAATATTATAATAATAAAAAAATTCAAAATTAAAAATTAATTTTGATATTTATTCAGTACTTACTTTTTAATTTTAAGATAGAATTTTCTCGAATCCAACTAGAACTAGATTGCATGTACTTTTTGTTGATGGACATTTCCTCACATTGACTTTTCGAGTAGCCAGTGAAAGTTGAGTCTAAACTCCCAGTCAAATAAGTGTCCTTCATCTCACAACGAAGGGATCGGAGACCAGGCCATGCTGACCATAAAGAATCAAATATTCCCATATAATCCCTAGCTTTAGACAATTGTATTTCTTGAACATTGGGAAAGATGATGGTCATGTGATACATTAGCGCAGAATTAGCTTGTTTCCCTTTAATCTTTAATTTTTTGACTGTATAACTCTTGTTAATTGCTCCCGGTTCACGAAATTCCGCCCCAAAATAGCTATCAGCTGTCCCCCTATATAAATTATTATCCAGCTGTAAAATGACAAAATTCAGCATGGGGAAATTCTCTGTAAAATTAATCCGTGTCAATGCAAGCTGATGAAAACCTGAAATAAAGAGAGAGAAAACAAATAAAGAATACAAAACCATACAAGGAATAAAAAGTCAAGCAGTATCAGTATATAGTTGAGAACAAAATTTTTAATTTTAATTAAAAATTTTGACAGAAATGCATTACCAACTGCACCAGAAGTTCGTCCACAATTCATGTCATATCGAAGGGTGAGTCTCCTCAAATTTTTCATGATGGGTTCTTGAGCTGCTCCAGAAAATTTGAGAAATGTTAAATGAGGAACTTCCAAGTGTTCCAGCGTTAATTGACTACAGTCGCATAACATTTTGAACACATTTCTATACAGAACATAAAAAAAAATGGTATGAATGATACATTATTTATCCATTAAACGATTTGAAAATTAGTTATCAAAAGCTTTTCTCCTAAGTACCTATACAGAAGGACTGCATCAAATGTGGCTGTAGAAAGGCACTTTGGAAATATCAACTTAGTCAACGATGGTTTTGTACGAGCAAATTTTGACGTCAGATGAAAATCCATCACATCTATTTCCAACAAACCCAAGAATAGAAAAAGCAGTTAATATCATATCTATACATAGTATACGTACTGTAGGTAATTTTTTAATTTTAGAAAGCCTACCTTTACACATGAATTTAAATGTTTTGACAAGCCATGTTTTTTTCAAAACAACAAGGGGTTTTACTTGTCTTGGCACTATCTCTCCAAGTAGTTCTTTCAGATTTGGAGCAGCTTTTAATACATCTTTGAGAATTTTTGGTTGTATTATATTCGTTCTCCTGGGTAGTACAAGTTTTGTCAATTTCGGAAGTAAATTATCCAATTCTTGCGGCTGTTGCAGTTGTGATTGAGGAGTAAATAATTGTTGGAGTCGGTTTACTTGTTTTGGAAGACTTGTGAGAATGAGTACTTCAAGATGAGCCGCACAATTCATGAAAGTTTGCTGAAGGACTTGAATGGTTTGGGCTGAAACAAAAGAGAATAAAAAATCATTAACATATGTACTACCTAACACATTTGACATATTATAAGATGAGTAACATACAACAAAAACGAGTATTACCTTGGTTTGGCTCTGGAATGTGTTGAAGGTCGACTTCTATATGTTTTAGAGGAAAAAATTCAAGGGGTATATCATCCCTTTTCTCATTTGGATGTGAAGTCTTAAAACTAAAGCCAGTGAAGGGTAGAACTGTACTATTTTCTACGAGCTGTCATATAAAACACAAAATTAATTGTTTAATTGTGCACATAATTACTAGTCAACTGAAATTAAATACATCTAAGTATTCATAAGTTCAAACCTTATTAAATACTTGACATTTTCGATCCTTGTTCATAAGGTAGAAATGAGCAAGACAAGTCTTGTGCTCACGAAGTACTCGACTACAATTTATATTCCAAATTGAATTCACTCTCCGTAAATTGACGAGATCTTGAGCAGGTAGTAGTCTGAAGATTTTCGTAGCTAGCTGCAACGTCAACACATACGAATGTTTATATTAATACATAAATTATTACATCACCTATACACACTAGAAAAATTATCTAACCTTATTAAAGTTTTAGTAACCTGATAAAAACAAAAAAAATGACACTCACCAAAGGATTTGACATGACCTTTTCCTCCAAAGTCCAGCCCATAACATGTCTTTGATTGTTTGTACTTTCATTTTCCAATTCATCTCGAGGCTCAACAGCCAATCTTTTTGCTCTAGAGCAGTCCTATAAAAAATTGACATTTGTTGTTGTAATGAAAATATATCTGTATACTTGATGTATTTTATCGACATGATGTGAATTTCACTGACCTCATCAATTTCTTCTCGTCGTTTCAAAAGCTGTGGCCTGCTTCTGCCAGGAGGAGGACAGTTACTGCAATGAGGCTGACAATTGTCTATTTGACTTTTAGACTCCACACCTTGAGTAGTTGGAATCCCAAGTGTCTCCATCAACTGTAGCATGAAAAACAGAGAATTACAGTTAAAATAATTGGAATAAAAATTATTTTATAAAACGAGCTAAAAATGAGCAATAAACAAATTTGAGAATATTATTACCGTTTTCATGAATCTTTCATGAGCACCATCCGTACACTTTGAATCTTGAACAGACACTGTCAAGGATCTGATTGTATTTAAAGTGTCCTCGAGACTCCGAAGTTTGGACAACTATGGTTAATATTAAATAAAAACAAAGTTTCAACCATAATGGACCATTAAATCGTTGTTATACGTAATAAAACACATTAACTTACTTGCTGCTCCAACAATCCATTTTCACTTGTCATTTTGCATGTACTCGTGTCCATGCAAAACTCAATATTATCTTGGTGACCTTTCCCTGCACTGTTATTGGTTAAGTTATTTGACCCGTCCTAATTTAACAACAAAATCAGAAATGGAAATTGGAAAGGGAAAACGAAAAAAATTCTCAATTTCCCATTTGAAACTCCTTCGTATGGGGAGGATGTCTATTGTGAACTTTTTCCTGTTCTCATCAGGATCTTAGCAGTTCAAAGGCTCTATTGAAAAACAAAGGGACATTCCAATGATCACTGATCATGTTTACTAAATGAAATCAATGGAACTTCATTAAAAAGTAAATAGAATAAAGTAATGACAAATGTAAAAGTACTTTACTGGGTTGAATTGTCAACTTTTTTTTGCACAAAGTATTCAAAGGTTACATGATATTATAAACTTGTAAAAACCTTTGGTTGAATAACGACCTTTGCAGCAAAGGCTTTGCTAAATGGCATTACTAATTAGTTGCCAACCTTGTTTCTGTACTTTCTCCAAGTCTAAATACACTTTCCTAGTTGTGTTCCATGTCAGTAAAAGTTAATACAAGAAGATTCATTATTAGAGCATTTAAGGTTTCATCTAAGGGTGAGGAACGTGAGCCACATTTAATAAGTTTTAATCGTCTTTGACAGATAAAAATTCTACTATTTCAATTAAAACTCTGTACCCGACTCTAAAGCAGTGGAATTTAGATACTAAATCGTGTTCAGAATAATTCACAGTGTGAATTTCACACTGAATCATGCGATGAGAGCATAGTAGATAATCGAAGGTAATAAGGGTAATCGTCGAGAGTCGACGTAAGTTTGAAATTTTGGACAACGTCTCGTTTGGCTTGTGTATCTCCGCAGATAAATCAAATTTATATATTGACAAATAACGTGTCATAGGTCATCTTGCAATTATCCAGTGTCCATTATTGATTCTCATCAAAATGCTCGTCATGTGTTTGATTTGTCGTGAATCTTTGAGTCAGTCTCCGGGAGATCAAAGATGTAGCCGCAACGTCACGATAAATTGCGGCCATATTTTCCACTACGGCTGTCTCAACCGATGGTGGAATTCGGTCATTCAGAGGTGTCCAACGTAAGTCCATTTTAAAATTAATGATAATTTTATTCATTTAATGATTCTCTTTTCTGTCTCTCTCTCTTTACCAATATTTCACTTTTATTGACAATAGAGCACATCTGTATTGTCCAATGGGTTGTGAAAACAAAGAATCACCTCGAACGGCTTTTCAACTCCACCCCTTGTGCTCAGGTCAAGGACAGGTCACCACGGAGGCAATCCAGCAAATTCAGACTAATATTGCACAACAAGAAGCAGAGATCAAGTAAGTGTACAAGTTTATTATTCTCTTTCATTATTTAAGCAGTTTTTTCAGGAATAATTTTAATAATTTTATACATCTTTTCATTGTTTGTTTAGGAAGAAGGAGTCCGAGATAGAGAAACTTTGTCAGGCCTGTGACCATTCCTAGCGTAAACTTAAATATCTTGATGATACATCAAATAAAAGTGTAATTCAACGGGGTCATTGAATGCAAAAAAATTAATTTATTCCTTGAATAATTCATTGTAAGTACCTCAGAATTGAAGAGACAGAAAAAAGACAATAAAACTTACAAAAATGAATTAGTACGATACTGCCTAAGTTAAGATTTAGACAGGTTTTTTTTTCATTCACAAACAGAGTTTTAAAAAAATAAGACGAATTGGCTATCGCTTATTAGGTTCATTAGCCAATTTATTTCGACGGGCAGTTTCCTTCTTATATACTTGAGATATTGTGGCGTCTTCATCTTGATCATCTGTAGACATTCAACAATTTTATTATTTATTATATCCTACATCCTTTCGTAATTAGTAGATCTGAAATACATATTTTATATTATAAAAAATTCATGGCATACCAATATCATTAGGATCTTCTTCTTCTGAACTTGGCTCATTTTCATCTTCTTCATCGACACCAAGACTTATGCCAAGACCACCATCACTAGTTGCAGGTAAAGAAAACACGAAGGAGGAGGAACCATCCATATCTGCATCCGTAGATTTTTTACTGTCCCCTGCTCCATGAGGCATTGTCAATTTCCTCTTTCTCTTCTCAACTTGTTTGTCGTAGTGTACACGATAGACTCTGATAAGATTGAATCAATTTGAATATAACATGACTTGTATTTAATGAGAGTGTAAAATACTTATATAATGACGACTATTCTCACGTGTTATATTCTATCACAGCTGCTTCCAAAGACTTGAAAAAGTCTGAGATACCTTCACCTGTGGTAGCTGATACGGCAGTATGTTGAATATTTTCATAAAAATCATCCAAAACTAAAGATAGGGAAGATGCTAAATTGGCAGAATAGTCTTTATGATTTCTCAAAGCCTCTTGAAATGCCTCAAGATCCGTAATCCAACTTTTGACCGTGTCAGCACTCTCAGCATCACACTGAATAGAATTAAAAAATTATTAATATTAGTTATAAATAACTTTGAATTACAAACTGTAATTTACAACGAATTAATTCACTCTGAATATTACCTTATTGAGAGCAATGACGAGTGGAAGCTTTGTTTTGTACAAGATTGAGCAAGCATAGGTCATATTGGACATGAAAGAGATGGGACTCTTGGTAATCAACAAGTCACTCACATAGACCATTACCGTAGGAAAGTGGGCAGCCAATAATTCGGTTATAATACTTCCAGATGCACTCCACATGAAAACTTCAATCTGACCTGGAGTGTCAATTATTATATAACGATGAGCTGCTCCACGAGTTTTGAGAATGTCAAGTACTACATCAAATTTTGTAGCAAATAGATTGAGTGACGCTATCAAGAGAGAGAAAAAAACAAGTAAATAAAATAAAATTCACAAAATAGTAATTTTACTACAGTTTTATTTTACAATTTCTTATATTCATTCTACTCACTGACAATCGCTCCATTTGGTCCTAGTCTATTACTTTTCATCACTTGTTTGTAATTTACTGTGTCGCGAATATCTACAACAAAAAAAACATTAAATGTTTTTTAGTTAAATTTTAACTCATTACATTTTACACTTAATATGAAAAATAAAATCAACTCACCAATATTAACAGGATACGGTGGGTCAAGACAAGCAGGATCTAAATTCATGACATAGGGAGGAGTACCACGTCGGAGGAGAGTAGTGATCAATTGTGATGTTAATGTTGTCTTTCCAGAGCCTGCCATTCCAATCATAATTAATACAGTTGTTGACGGTGGTGGTACTGTTTGTGTTTGTCCTCCTGCCTCCATATTTTGTGTCATCTCAACCTCCATGGAAGATGAATCTTTATTTATTGACAAAGAAGAAATCTCCTGAACAATAGAGTCCGGTAAGGGTCTCTCAACAATTTTTAATTGTTGTAGTTGTTGAGCCATTGCTTCTGCCTTGTCCATCTGTGTAACATAAATAAATTCAGTACATATTAAACAATTAACTACAAAATAACCACGATTTATATTGCATGTAAATAAAACGTAATAACTATGTTCTCCTTACCTTAATTGAAGTTGGCTACGAATTGTAGCACTACGTACACAAATAACTTCAAATACCTTTGTGACAAACGACAACTACTATACTTAAGAATGTTGTTTAAGTATAGTTTAAGTAAATGTAATGATAGTTACTCCTTAATTAAACAATGAATGAACCGAAAAAGAATCAAAGATTTTTTTTGATTTTTTTTTCTCCACGATTTTTTTTAATACAGGCGGACAAAAATCAAGGAGAGCGCGATGCAAATGATACTTCTTTTTACTTTGTTGTCCAAATGGACTCCATTTAGTAAATTAACCTTATTAACCCTCCATGTCTCTCCATCATTAAAATAATTTGATTCAAATTAATATTACATCAAATAAAATTAATATAAATGTCATTAGGTCATTCACAGGGCCACAAAAAATATTACATTCGATGAAAAGTCATTCATGAACATGTTCAAACGTTAAAGGTAAACAAAGATAATGATAAAGATAAATAATTTTTACTCCATTTCATTTCTCCTACAAAAAAACTGGGTTATCTTTTGCGGAAGTTTTGTTGACCAGTTCAATACAATTCCTTTTGTCAGTTCTAACTTATAACTATTCCATGATCCAATTTCTTTTTCTCTAAATGATGCCTACTATTTGGTTAAGGTAAAAAACATCATTTAACGTTATATAACCAATTTTTAATTTTCATCTAGTTGCCAGATGTAAGAGAGCAAAGAACTCCAATGACTCTTAATATAAATAAAACTGAATAAGATAATAAAAGTAGGTGAACGGGATGACTAAGAGGAATTTCATTGAGTCTCTCTCTCTCTGTTTCCTTTACTTTCCATTTTGTCACCTTTATAATCTCCACAAAGTGTCCAGTATAATGATGATTAAAAAAATAACAAGACTTTATATAACCCACATTCAGCATCAGTTCCATTTATTATTCAATCAACTCTCTATCTATTCATTTCGTGTATTTCAACATCACTAGAATAACTCCAACAAATTAATTATTATTTGAATGCAGTTCACAGTAAAAATTAACATTAAAGTTAAAAACAATGAAACAACAAGACTTAGATATTTGCCAACGTCGACTAAATTACTATCAACATTTTTTCATTGAAAAACTAGAAAACCCTGTCATTGTTTGGCAAGCAATTTATACTCACAGATACACAAGTGTGGTCACTTGCGGAATTACAAAATCTGATGTCATTCAATATGAACAAGATTGTACCCAACAGGTAAGTTATACAATATTTAATTATTAGTTACTTGAAAATTAAGAAAAGTAAGTTATTAGGTTTGTAAATAATAAATAGTGTTATTTACAGGAAACTCCAACATCAGAGTTCATATTTGCTCAATTATTATCATCATCCCCAAAAATCCGATCCATTCTGTCCGTTTCACTCCAAGACTTAATTCAAATCCTTCAAGTGACAGGAAATAGAATTTTAGCCACAATTTTGTCCATTGATCCTTCATCAATCTCTATAGGAAGTCTCAATTGGGATAAAATTATTTTTGATTTATGGGATGATCTACTACAACTAAATTACAGTGAACTATCAGCATTCCTTTTACATTCAAAAGCGATTCTACCCTTGGAACATGAACGAATTCTACAATTTTCACATAATTCAGAACGACTAGTTCAGCTAATTTGTCTTCTAGCCCATAGGTATATTTAACTACAAAATCTATAAAATGAATATAAAAAACTATGTAATCTAATTACATAATTAACAGTAACTTATTACTTATCCACTTTAGATACAAAAATTTGGATATTCTACAACAAGCACTCTACTTCCTAGGCACAGTGTCACCATTCTATTTGACCATAGCAAATAAATGTAAAATTATTATACATTTAGTATAAAATTATTATACAATTTTGTTTCTAAATTTCTAAATCATCCCTCAAAATCCCTTATAATAGCGAGGTTGGCGAATTTTACTCCCGTCGTGTTTTACTTAGGATTTTACTCCCGTCACATTTTTTTGAATGGG
>JAQIVZ010002107.1:0-23945 GCA_034700945.1 Arrhopalites spinosus
TTCTCGACGTTAATTTTCAATTTGAACCACCTAATTCCACAATTAAATCTGAGTTGTGATTAAAATTTTTATTTCATCTTTTAATAGACTCAATCCTATGGATCAAAAAACATTTGAAAAATTGTTGACGGATTTAGGATATCCATTTCATGTGTCAAAATTTGATGAAAATGCTGAAAAATTGTCTTTCACTTCCCAGTTAAGAACCTCAATAAATCTCACTCAGAAGGAGGAAAATGTCAACATTACATGGTCATCTGCCTGTAATGAATGGATTGCAAAATTCAGTCAACTCTCCACAACAAATTGGATTTCTCGTGACTCTCTGACCAATTCTGCCCGTTTTACTTACAAAAGGTCTACATGTGTCAACATAACAAATTTAACAAGAGTTTTGAGTCTCAATCGTCAAGATCAAGAAATAAAGAATACAATGCCAATATTACAATTAAAATTAAAAAGACTACAGTTGATACTAGGAAAAAGATCCGTTGATGAGGAGAGGATTAAATGCTGAGGTCAAGGTAAGATTTTAAACAACAACTACTACTACTTTTGTGATAAAAAATTTTCTGGATCATGCACAAGTTAATTAAAAACCCAATTTATTAAATTTTTTTACCAGATTAGTTTTCAACACACTCACTTGATTGAGGTTGCTCAGGCTTACAGCTTTTTGAGGGTCAATGAGGAGACAAAAGACTTTTTCACCTATAAACCTATAAAACAACAATAAACTTTATTATACAAATTTGGTAAAGTTGTTCACATTTTTACATTAAAATTCAGTTTTGACCTGAGTGACCTCAAATTGACCTTAAAAAATTATAAATTCAATGACCATTGAATTTTCTTGAAAATTTATGTAACCCTAGTTTTTACCAAAAATTTTTGCAAGAAATTCGATTTGTGACCTTTGTTGGTCAGTGATGACCTCCATTTGACCTAGTGGTCTCAATTGATCCCATTGACCTACTATAGGTCAACAACGTTTTGTTAAATTTTAATTTTAAAATTTTAAATTGAAGTGGACTTTTGTTGAGCACCTTGTACAGGGTCCTTTCAACATTTCAATGTCTTGATTCCTTTTTTTAGCTGTCAAAAAGACATAGAAGGACGACCTGGTTGACCTTTTTCAAAAAAGAGAAACTAGAGAGACAGAACAACAAAATGTTAACCAACAAAATATTGACAAGCAATTGGCCTTTCAATCGCGAAAAATGTCCGTCAAAGAAAGTCAGTTAGAGTTAGATAGAAAGAGAATGGCGTTGGATGAGAAAAAATGTGAGGATCAATCAAAACAAACTCTGTTGATGATTCAACTTCTCACTGAAAAATTTCGGACCAAATCTTGAATATTTGTTTTTCTCATTCTCAGCAGGCTAACATTTATTATTACTTACATATTTTTTGACTTTGAGATTTTGTACGTACAAAGAGAGACTATTGATTAATAGTCAACAATCAATTATGCAATGTTTGGTACAAATAATAATATTGTAGTTCAAATTTAAATAATTTTTTGATATACTTTTTTATGGAGATTTAACATGATATATATGCATTACCGATTATGTAATGCATTAAAATGATCTGTGATGGTATTAATTTTATATATTTTTGATGAAGATGGTGCATGGAACATAAAATGACAGTACAAAGGACGAATTAATGAGATTTTACTTGTCTGATTTGAATATGAATTAATATTTTTTTAAATGATGATTAATAAAAAATGAAAAATACAGTGTTTTACTTTGTTGCTACTTTAATTAAACGAGATATTCTTCTAATGTTGGTGGATTCAGGTCAAAGTATTCACTAACAGTATTTCCATTTAAACATGTATAACAATTGGTAAAGAGAGTGGCCACAAAATAATATAAAGACACGGGTTGTAATAATAATTTTTGATTTTTACTCTAATCTACAAAGCTAAACAGTCTAGCAATTTGACCGAATGGCCATTCTACGGCTACTCTAAGTCTAGACATTCTTAAATTAAATGCCCTTTGACCTGCATTTAAATTGCGTCCACCCCTAAAAGGAATAATTACTGTATCTCCTAAACGATAACCTTGATCGGCATGGACATATAAAGGACGCCATATATTTAATTGTTGCAAAAATCCACTTTGTCCTAACATAAAAGAGTCATGACGCCGTCCAGGAGTTGGGCCGAAAAGATTTGCAACTAATCCATTTGGAATGACAAGACTGATATTTTAAACAATGGAATTTCTTGTGGCCACTATACA
The DNA here is from genome assembly GCA_034700945.1 of Arrhopalites spinosus. NCBI lineage: Eukaryota > Metazoa > Arthropoda > Collembola > Symphypleona > Arrhopalitidae > Arrhopalites > Arrhopalites spinosus. The sequence goes on from JAQIVZ010002107.1 coordinate 2,259, forward strand.
CTTGACGAGCAAGAGCAGGAACAATGGGCCGGCAAGTGCCTATACAGTGCATAAAATAAAAATTTAACATTAATACAAATTTAAAAAAAGTACACAATACTCATAACAAGTACGTATATAAGTACATAATACGTACCATCTATAAATCCAAAACATTGATTTAATGGTGATCCTTTTGCATGAATTGCAGCTGCATATATATTGAGGTTGTCCCTAGTCAGCCACGCATGTTCATAATTAAACAGTTTGTGAGAGAAATTATTCCAAACAAATCTCAACATATAATTTATTATCTTTGACAACTCAGGGACTGGTCTGTTAAATATAAATCCAATATCAACAAGTCTGTTTGGGTAGACCAGACGACGAAGTAAAATACACAGTCCTAAAAAAACACAACATCTCCTGTCAAATACCGAGTTCAATGGAAGTGAGATTATTGTTGTACATATGGATATTAAACTTTTACCTTCAATTCCTGTACACCGTCTGCGATGAGGAATTCTAAATTCGTCTGGGATTTGTGGCAGATCAACCAATCGATAAATTTCTTGTTTAGAAAACCTGAACAATGTTTTACTCTCATTGTCAGTCAGATTGTCTATGTTAAAATTACTTCTTCTACGTACAGGTGTCCTAAAAGTACTGAGAATGGCTGCCTCAAGAGCCAGCGGATCATTTGTCAACACTAAATATTCCAATGCTCTTCTATCCATTATAAAACTTTAACTTCAATTTAATCAATCTCACAAAACAAAATTATTTTTCTCTTTTTTTTCTTATAGTACATATGATATTCGCGGGATAAAATTCTATTGGTGGAGGAGGAGCTTCGAATTATTTAATTTCCGAGCTTGGTTTTGCACAAATTCCCTTTTTACGTCGTTGATAGAAATTGCTAGAATTTCGTTTAATTTAATTTTTGCATACAAAGAGATCAGTTCGTTTTATTTTATACACAAATCATTAAAATGGTCAAAAATATTGTGGAGCATTTTCAGTACAAAGAATTAAAAGACAAGTTAGGTAAAATTCAAGACATCCACGACAAATATTTTAATTTACCATCAACATCAAAAATTCGTATAAAAAAATTTGTCAATGGTTCAACACGGCATGGTCAAAAATTTGCCTTTGAAGTTTTGCACACAGACAGGAAAGAAGAAGTTGAATTTATTTTAAACTCTGATTTTAAATCAAATCTACAACAATTCAATACTAAGGTTGAAGATTACAACAACATTGTGAGAAAATATAATAATTATTTGGCCCAATCAAAATCAAAGTCCATTGACCTTGAACAAGTTGACCAACTTTTGACCTATATGAATTCCTCATCAATTAAATCAAATCCTTGGTATGGGTATGACGAGTTTCAGCCGTTGAAGGAAAAATTTTGTATTTGTAAAATTTGTCAAAGTGGCTGCACTTTTGAAACGACTTTGAGGGAGTTGACTCTTAATCAAAAAGAAGAAAAAATCAAGGCTGAAAAATTACAAGAAGAATATGATCAGGGGATGTGCATGAAGGATTTTTGTGGGATGGGAATGTGATGGACTTGTTCTAGTTGTAGAGATAGGCGTGAACTGTGGAACCAAATTTCAAGTCTCAAACATGTCCCGAATCTCTACACCCATTGGGTTATTTGTCGGTGTGGACGAGGAGATAAAAATTTAGCTTAAGTTCATTATTTTAGTTTTTGTTTTTTTTTCATTCAACCAAAATGTCCGCTCATTTCATTGAGCAATTCTTTATATGGCAAATAAAATAAATAAAATATTTTTAAAATTAATTTTTATTGTAAAGGATCTTGGACTGGTTAAATAATAATTTATTATGATTGATGCAAAGTATTTAACATCATCATTAATTTTAAATTGCGATAACATTATTTAAAGGTAAACTTTACCGTACTTGAAAATGTTACAAGTTTTGATTGATCATTTAATTAACTAAATATCATTTTTGCAATGATCTCATCATCATAAAAATTAAATTTAGTCCCTGACATCATTCAACTTGATGAGACTCTAAATTATTCGTATTTTAAATTTAGATTCAATCACATAATACATTTTAATTGTCCCTGTAGTTAATTACAAAGTCAATTAAAAATGTTTTCGAAAATAATTGCCTTACTCGTCACAACTCTCTTTGTCGCTTCAGCCCACTCAATTCACAAAAAATCCCTCCAAAATTTTGCGGAAGGAGAAGTTGGTAAGAAATCGGAGCTTAATTTCAAAATAATTTAAATAATGGCGCCCAATTCAAAATTTGCAGTATTTCTCGGGGCCAGCATAACAGAATATTGGATGTCAGAAGGTCGTTCAGTATGGGACGAATACTACGCCCCCTTGGGAGCAGTCAACAGGGGCAAAAGTGGTGACGACACAGCCCACATGATCCAACGAATAGAACAAGAGGGTCTCCTCGACAATCTAAATTCCCGCGTCGCCATCCTTGACATTGGGAGCAATGACCTTGGTGGAGGTCATCAAGAAGATTACGTGGTAGATAATATTGGCAAGATAATTAAAATGTTACAAGAACGAATCCCCGGGATTAAAATCATTTTTAGTCAACTCATGCCCCGTGCTGATCAGGGACCGGAAGTGGATCAAAGATGTCGGAATGTCAATGCCAAAACAATGAAATATGCCAGTGAAGAAGATGGAAAAATTTTGAGAATTGTCAACCTTGACCGCCAGTTGGCCACAGGGATAGGTCAGCTGGTTTGGGATTTGTATTGGGATGATAAACTTCATATTAATAATAAGGGTTATCGGGTTTGGGCCGAAACTTTGGCCCCCACTTTTGACCAAACTTTTCATGAGTAATTGAACTGCCGAGTGGTGCCGCGGTGGCGGGATTTTCAAAAAATAAATAATATTTTCGAGAATTATTTGACCACTTTTTTATTTGGCAACTAAAATATAAAATAATTTTTTAATAAACTTTTCGGGTCACTCTGAGTCGTCCTACATTATTAAAGTAAGTTTGATTTGACCCATAATTTCCCGCCGGACTGTACAAAGCTACCACAACAGTCAAATTCTTCCCGCCTTCTCCCCCTGTCGCTACACCAATTCCAAATTCACGTGACGCTTTCCACACCATCTGAGATTAATTACAATTCAATTAAAAAATAATTAAAAATCAATTAATGTCATACCTGACTAAATTGTTTCGTCATCAAAGAGCCCGCCAATGGCGCCTTCCAGTTGTACTGCGAGTTGTAGGAATACCAAGAAGCCACTGCTTCCCTAATGACTTGGGCGGGATCACGTGCTTCAGTTTTAGCGGTATAATTTTGAATTCGATAAATATTTCGAGCTACTCCCTCACTTTCTTTCAAACTAATTGGGCTTGTGTCATTAGCCAAAGTGGCCGCGTAAATTTCGGCTTGTTGGCAAAGCTATTTTAAATCAAAATTTAATTATAATTAAATTAAATTAATATTTATAATTTCATACATTTTGATTCAATTTAAGGGGAGGAGCATCATGAAATTTGCGATGTTCATTGTGAAGTTCCAGTCCCAAATTTCGAGCTGCTGTCAAAGCCACCGTCTTGGAGGACCACGAACCAAGTGGAGCTACGTACAAGTAGATTAGTTTTAATTAACAATTAAAATTAAGAATTTTAATTTACCTGTAATGGGCGTGTAATATCTTTTACGTGTAAATTCGGATGTCATTTTAAAAAATATTTAAAATTCAGTCGTCAACTCATCAGATGCAAGATTGGGATTGGAATGCATTTTTTGACTAGTCATGAATTTTAATGTCTTGTGGGTCAATGGAGGAAAAGACCCACGCGTGCACCCACACAAGAGGGGACGTAAATAAATTTAATCTGGAATTGGCCCACATAACCATTCGGGTAAATTATAGAGGATGATAAGGGAGATGCCTCTCATATTTTTGGCTTGTGACCAAATTTATTTCTATGAAATTCCTTTGTCTTTGTCGGTTCTACAAATTTTTAATGTGTCGTCTTTAAAAAATTTTGCCAACATTTTTAATTAATTAGTATTATACTCCCTTCCGTCAGGCGTACAAGTCTTGCGTTTAATTAACTGGTTCTGGTTTTAATTGTAATTAAATGGACTAGGAGCATGAAATTGTGTCATGTACCAAACCAATTACTGCATTAAATTAATTTTGGCAGAAACCGAATTTAACTGGCTTGAAATGGTCAACAATGTTAAAAGTCGAGGGACAAAGGAATAGTTAATTTAAATGAGTTGGAGGCGTAGGAAACTTAATTATTTGATGGGGTTTGAACTTTTAATTTGATTTTAAATTAATTAACCAACTAAAATTATTGCAGGTCATGTGCTCATTTAAATGTAATTGCTTCTTGTTGTGTTCATTTCAAATGGCGACAAAATTATTCTGGAGTGTGCCCATACAAAATAAATTGCAAATGAACCTGCTAATTTTATGCGGGTTCGCAAGTAAATTGCGAATGGTTTTTTTGTATTAATTCCCTCCGTTAAAAACCTTTGCCAATTTAATACACAATTTATTGTGCAGGACGAGTAAAGTTCAATTAAAGTTTAAAGTTAAATTAAACTATCTAATTTGAAATGAATTTAATTTTCTTATTGGGCATCCTCCTTATCTATCAAATTATTTACGTCACAACTGGTAATTAAAATTACCAGTTTAATTAAAATTTTAATTTGTAGGTATATTTCTTTAATAAATTATTTTGTAGCGCCTTCTACAAACTCAACGCCGGCTCCAGCTCCAAAACCAAAACCAAAAAAATGGAAAACTGGCGCGCTAATATTTCACGAAAATTTTGATGCCTTAAATTACACCATTTGGGAGCCAATTGTCACCATGTCGGGCTGCGGGGTTTGAAATAAATTAAATTTTAAACTATAATTTAAAATTAATTACAATTAAATTGTAGACAAACGAGTTTCAAATGTATCACAAATACCCGGAGAATTTACATGTAAAAGATGGAATTCTACACATTCAACCAACCCTCACTTCTGACCGATTCGGTGTGGATCTCCTCACTTCCGGGAATTTGGGACTTGAAGGGTTAAATTGGAATTTAATTCACAATTTAAATTAGTATTTTAATTGCAATTAAAATTCCACCTCCAGGTGTACGGATCCATCACATAATGGCTGTAATAAAACAATGTCACCTGATCATATTTTAAATCCTGTGATATCCGCCAGAATTCGCTCAATGCGTTCCTTCTATTTCAAATACGGGAAAGTTGAAGTGAGAGCTAAGCTCCCAATGGGTGATTGGCTTTTCCCGGGTAATTTTAAAATTGTAAAATTAATTAAACTAAGTTTCCCCCTGTTCATTTAATTAATTTAAATTCTCAGCTATTTGGCTCAACCCAAAATATTCAACGTATGGCACATGGCCCATGTCAGGTGAGATTGACATTGTGGAGTCACGTGGTAATCTCCATTTGTATGATGGCAATGGCGACAATGTTGGCGTTGAACAAATTCAATGCTCCGCCCATTTTGGAACTAACCGAGCTAATGATAGATGGCGTTTTGCTCACGCGACCAAAAATCTCAAAAAAGGATGGCATTCCGATTTTCATAAATTCCAGTTTTTTTGGACTCCTGGTAAAAAAAAATTATTTCTAAACAAGTTTTAAAATGAAATTTTTTGAAAAACTTTTTCTGCTTGTTTTTTTTCAAGAATTCATGACGTTCAGTGTAGACGATGAAGAATATTTAAAAGTTTTACCGCCAAAAGGAGGATTTTATCAACTAGGCAATTTTAGTGGAGACAACATTTGGGCTAATAACTGGACCAATCCTATTATGGCCCCTTTTGATCAACCAGTAAGATTTTCAAATTTCCCACTATTTTATAAATTGACCGGCATTTTTTGACAGTTTTATTTAATTCTCAACGTGGCTGTTGGAGGGTCAGGTGGATTTTTTAGTGATGGCTTTGTAAATTCGCCTAAACCAAAATCATGGAAAACAGGAGAGCCTATGGTACATAAAATAAATTTATTTTGGCGCCAAATTTTTGAAACAATTACTCAAATTTAGGATGACGCCATGTTAAAATTTTGGAAAAGTCGAGACGACTGGTATCCCACGTGGAAGAAAGGAGAGTCATCTTTCCAAATTGACTACATAAAAGTTTGGTCTCTTGACACATCCTCTGGTGGGAGATCCGCCATGTTTTTTAATTTTGAGAGAAAATGGCCATTTAAAATTTATTTTTATTTTTGGTTCCTCCTAAAACTCATTTCAGACATTTTCTAAAAATTTTTAATCATTTTGTTTATTTTTACAAAAAAAACCTTTCCAGTAAAAAAATGAGCAATAAAATTAGACTTTTCATCAATTAAACCGTAAATTAAAATTAATTGTTAATTTAACATTCAATTAATTATTTTAATTGACGCAAATGTTTTGTAAAACATTTAAAACCGGAAAATAAATATTTACCAGTTAGAATATTATTTACTCTTAATTCTAATTAAAAATTGTAGTTAAAGCTAGTAAATAAATTTAGTAGCATCGAACCAACGTCAACAATGTCAAGATGACACGGAAATTAAATATTTAAATTACATCAAAGTCGTCAATTAAATTTTAATTGCTACATTATAATTTTAAAAAATGGCCCCATAAATTAAGCCACAATTTAAAATAAACAGATGTGGGCACAGTGGGAGTACATATGACGTAAAATATTTACTTGAAAATTAATATAAAAGTCTGCTAAATTCAATTTTAAATATTCCTTCACAAAATTCCATACAAAAAAACTCAGGTCCTTCACTCTCCAGTTTTGAAAATGGCTCCGAATTTGCGTCTCCTCCTCCTCGTGACCCTCACTCTGGTCAGTTTGGTAGTACTAATTGAAGCGGGTCAAACAGTTTGTGACACATACCAAACGAGTGGATTCAGATGTGCCAAACAGAATGCACCCAAGGATAAAATAATGGTCCGAAATAAAATGTCGGGTAAAGGAGTGTTGAAGGTTGACATCTTCAAGTCAAAATGTGGTCAAAATGATACCCGGGCAGCAGCTGGATCATGGAGTAAACCGGTACCAAGTAAAGGCTCGACTTCTTTTGATTTTCAACCTGCTCCCGAATTGGATGATTGTATGGAGGCCATCATTTCCAATTGTCGAATTGAAGGCGTCGCCAAAGTTTGTAGCAGCGTTTTCGACTTTGTTCCTAAAGCCTAAAAAGTAATTTAATTTTATATTAAATATCTGTATTTTGTGAAACCAATTGGTCTTGACTAAAATAATTAATTGCAATTTGAATAAAATATTTTCCATGTGTACTTGTTCCGTCTTGAAAATTTCAATTTATTTAACTAGCTTTTAGTTTATAGTATGGGAGCATGTTTTTTAGCATTTAGTTTAATTTTTTTAAAATATTTTAATTTTTGTGCGGGCTACTCCACTGGAGTTTGTCTCCCGTCGCCTCCTCTTCGAGCTTTTTGTCTCCTCCAGGAATTTTGAATTAACTGTGCGCAATGCTCTTCCCTTTGTCTCCACAAGGTGGTCGACACGGGCATGTACCCTGGGCGGTCCACCATAACTTGAAGGTCATTCATCTCTGCATTCTCTTCAATTGAACTCCCTTTTCCCGCGAAAAAGTCACGTGTCAACGCGTCCAGAATATCCACGCAGTACACTGTCTCCCCTAAATAAAATGGAACCAAATTTAAAATTTTGTCAAAAAAATCTTGAAGATTTTTGAATACCTTTACAAATGGGAATGTCCATAGAAATGATTTTATATTTATTAGGTTTATGAATTCTCAAAGGAGCTTCAAGGACATCTAGTAAAGTTGACAATTGGTCATAAGGAATGTACTGAGTCCCGTTGGGGTCAAATTGTGCCCACACCTCGTAGTACATGTCATAGTCCTCCCCTGTGAGACCCTCTTGAACCTAAAGAAATTTTTATTTAATTTTTAAAAAATCCGCGCCATATAAAATAATTTTAATTAGTACCTCCTCTGTAGCCTGGGAATAATTCTCGAGAATAACGGCAATGTACAAGTTAATTACAATTAAAAAACTCATTACAAGATAACATAAGAGATACGTTATCCCCACTATCTGACTCCCACAATTACCCGGGTCGCCCAAATCCGGATCGGGCAGATTGCAATCCTCTTCGTTGATAATCCCCGCCAAAACTCCGTCCCAACCTTTTGGAATGAAAATGAAGGTAAAAGATGAAATTGGAATTGAGTATTCAGAAATGGCGGGAATATTTAAATTTGAATTTACCCGCTGAAGTAGACATTTGAAAAAGGAGGATCATGGATTGAGCAAAAGTTTGAAAATTATAAACTTCATCCAAAGCTCCCACCGGGATTTTAACATAACGAAAAAAAGACATGCCAAAAATGGCAAAGATGAACATGACAAGAAAGAGGAGAAGGGCAATGTTGAAGAGAGCCGGAAGTGACATGGCCAAGGCAAACAACAAGGTTCGAATCCCTTTTGCGCCTTTTACAAGTCGCAGTACGCGACCAACTTTAGCTACCCTGACCACTCTCAATAGCGTCGGCGACACAAAATATTTTTCAATGAGGTCGGACAGACCCAAAGCTACAAGAAAATGAAAAAAAATTCGAATTAACCGCCTTTTATTTTTAAATTTCAAACTGTACCGGCAATAGAAAAGAGGCCGACACTAAAATCAAAAATGTTCCAGGGATCAGCAAAATAATGATGCCTCAAGGCAAATATTTTGAGCGCCGACTCCATTGTGAAAATTGCAATAAAAACGGCGTTCAAGTACTCCAACGTTTGAACCCAAATCTGTAAACATTAAATGAACTCTGTGCTTAAATGTTTAATTAAATCCTTATTTAATTCACAATTAAATTGAGCGTACTTCCGTCTGTTGAAAATGGTCCATCATCATGGTGACCATGTTGAGACCAATAAAAAGCATGATGGTCATGTCAAACACTTTATTCATCACCAAGTCAAACACTATCACTTGAGGGCGCCACTACACAAAATCAAATATTGATTAAAGTTAATTAATTGCCTTAAATTATTTATTATTTTTACAGTAGGTTTCGGTGTAGCCTTAAGGGGTTTTTTAGATCCCATTTTTTGCATGGCAGCATAATATTTTTTTTGATCATCCGTCATAAACATTTCAAGATTCCCGCCCGTCTTCTTTTTCTCCTCATTGAAATTGTCAATGATGACCCCGATAAAAAGATTGAGGGTAAAAAATGACCCGAAAACAATGAAAATGACGAAATATAAATACATTACAAAATTTACTTCCCGGTGGGGTTGGTCATCAATCTAAAAACAAACAATTAAAATTAATTTACAATTTTAAACTCAATTAATTTGAATATTACCGCTCGAGAATCGATAGCCGCGTTCATGATGTCAATCCAGCCCTTGAAAGTAGCCACTTGAAACAAGCAAAGGTAGGCCTTGCCCACGTGATCAAAATTCATATCCGGATTCTCCCACGTTAAATTGTTGGCGTGACATTCCCATTTATTTCTAATTATTCGATAATCCGGTCGACTTCCATCTCCCGGGTCAATGCACTGAAACATAATTTGTAAAGTTTATTGTTTTAATTTGTTTTCTTATTTTAAAATTAAGTACCCGCTGAAATTTCCCATTAAAAAGTTGGACCCCCATGATGGCAAAAATGAGCCAGAAAATGAGGCAGACGAGGAGGACATTGAAGATGCTTGGAATGGCCCCTACGAGGGCATTGACCACAACTTTCATGCCCTGCATACGTGACATGGCCCTTAAGGGTCGGAGGGCTCGTAAAGTTTTCATTGTTTTGAATGCCTGCACACTTCCCGCTCCAGCCAAGGCTGCAATGAAATTGATCATCGACACCTGTACAAAAAGGAGAAAGTCAAGAGAAAGCTTCGGCAATGTTTCCCATTCTCGTATAAAAATCATTGGAAACATTGCCACAATGTTTCCCAATAAAATGAAAGTTAATTTTAATTGTAATTAAAATTAACGTACCATCACAATGACAAAATCCAGCCAACACCAAGCATTTGAAAAATAAGCCACAAACCCAAGAGCAAAAAATTTGAGTAACATTTCCAGAAAGAAAATGACGGTAAATATTTTGTCCATGTAATACAAAACATCCGTCAATTTTGGATTTGAAGCTAAATGAACATCCTCCAATGCCTAAATTAAAATAATTAATTTTATTTTAGCCTTTAGTCATTAAATTAAATTGTAAATTTTGATTACTAAAGCCAGTGAAGAAAGTAGAATCAAAATGATGACGGCAGTTTCAAAATATTTGTCTTCAATTAGTTTAAATGATTTGTATCGTAAATTAGCCCATCCAATCCCAAGTGGACTGTCATCACTGGCACAAAATGGGAATTTTATGTAGTAATCAGGGGGAAAGCAATCAACAGGTGTATCCGGTTCTAATTCTTGTTCGGGTTGTCTTGGATTTGGTTGGACTTGTCGTTTTGGTTCTGGTTCAGAATTTTGATCTTCTGTGTCTTGGTCCTCTGGTTCTTCTGTCTCTGGCTCCATCTCGGAATCTTTTGGGTAGTTTGTATGGGAATCATAGGATTTGAGACTGAAAGTTTCATTGTCTTCATCTCTCGTCTTTTGTTCCGCGTCCTCATTTTTTCTTAGCCTTTCCATTCTTGTCTCGGTTAAATGATTCACAATCAAATTCATTTTCATTACCAGGCGTGCTGCGTCACTTAATTTTGGTCTTGGTGGTTCCGTCTCTGTTATAGGTTAAGATAATTATTAATTAATTTAATTGGTTCATTTTAAGTAAGTCACCTTCGTTTTGCATGGGATCCTGTTCCTGTTGAGAAATTTGAGGTTCTTGATTTAAAATTCGATTTTTGGTACGGCTGCAAAGTCTTTTCACCCATAGGACGCAATTACGACACAATGTTTTGGTCCATTTAATAAATCGATCGATTCCTACAAAAAATTGATTGGTATTTATAACGTTCAACCAGTTCGAATCTTGTTTTATAAATTATAATTATAATACAGTAATTATTAAATTAATTACGATTAAAAGCTTCTGCAATTTTATTTTCGCCGTCGGCTGACGGAGGAGTTAAATTGGAGGCGCCAAAACTGGAGAGGAGGAGAGCCAAGAAGAGATTGAGTACCTGTTAATTAACATTTAATTTATTATTGTGAAATACAACATTAAATTAATTAGTTAATTACAACTAAATTCCCAATTAGAACAGTGGCAAGGAAGAATGGGACACACGAAAAATTGACCACGAGCATGCAATCCCACATGGACTCTATCCATTCCCCACAGAGGACGCGGAAGACGATCATGAAGGAGTGGCCAAAATCTGTAAAGTTCCATCTTGGTAGCTATAAATAAGAGTATTGTTATAAGTGGTGCTGGTCATGTACCCAGACTACAGAATAAAATTCCTCACCTCTTCATTTGGGAACAATTTGACGTTTTCTAATCCCCACAATTAATTGTCATTAATTTAAATATTAAATGAATCTCTATGTTAATTTATTACCGTAATAGTTAGCTGCGAATAATTGCATGCCTAGAAAAAGACAGAAATGAGTGGGAATTTTGAAATTAAAAGATGGAGGGGACGTACCCATGACGGCAAAGATGAAGATGATGATCATAAAGACAATCACGAGATTCCCAAGTGCTCCCATTGTCTTGCCCATGATTGTAATAATTAAATTGAGAGCCGGCCAGGATTTAGCCAGTTTGAAGACACGTAACTGGAATTTATGAATTATTTTGAATTAAGCGGGTAAAATAAATTTAAGAAGGTCTCACCAGGCGGAAGGAACGGAGAGCACTCATTCCAGGTAAGTTGGCATCTTCGAAGATCATTTCAAGGAGAGAGAGCGTGACGATGACGAAATCAAAAGAATTCCAACCGACTTGAAAATAATATTTTGGACTCATTGCTACCATTTTCATCCCGCCTTCTACTGCAAAAACAGTTGAAAAGATCTACAAAAAAATAGGGCCTCTATTGGAGTCATGGCACAATTTTTTCCAAAATTTAATTAAACTGTAAAGAATAAGCAGTTTAAAATAAATTAAATTAATTGTACAGTATTTCCAGTTTTCAGTGTTTTTTGCATGGAAGGGTTCTCCTCAAGGCCATAATGATCCAGTGCCATGAAAAGGGTGTTGACTCCAATGGCGATCGTAATGCCGAGTTCCATGAAGGGGTCAAAGACAATAAAATGAATTATTTTCTGAACACAACTCCAGGGGTAGCCACACCTCCATACGCAACAAATGTCGACGCATTCATAACATAATTTTACTAACGCCCTCTTCAATTTACTCCCTTCCTCTGTAATTTAAATTATTTTTAATTAAATTAAAACTATTAATTCCAAAACTTAAATTTACCTTCTTCCTCTGCTTGACTTGCTTTACTATCCAGTTCCAATATGGCGTTCAATAGAATTGTGTCTACAACAAAAAATTATTTTAAACTGCTCACCAACTCTAGTTTACCATTTACCTACCATTTGATTCAATACTAGGACTGGCAGGCTCGTAATTTGACTGAGAAGTGGTGGAATTTATTCGATGACGAATTTGACTTTCCTTTGTCACTGGTGCTGACCTCCCTGGACTCACCCCGAGATCACCGTGGGAATTATAGGACAGTTTTGAACCGTGGGAGTCGTACGATGAATAGTTTGAGTTGACCACTATCAAAATTTTGAAATAAATTCAAAGAAACATTTCCAGCCATAACTTGCGTAAGTGTGACTTACTAGGTCCATTGTAAACGGGGACAATGATGGCGCCATTTTCTTGTGAAAGGGGCGTTCCTGCTGTTGAGTCGTCAGCATAGGGTAAATGCTCTTGCGCGTCCATGAAAGTTGACAAGACGAGCCCTTTCTTGTCAAGGACACGCTGGCTTGTTTCATAGCTACTCGAAATTTTGAAGGGACTCCCAGGTAAACTTGAACTTGTCTACAGAAATAAAATTAAAATAGCTGCACAAAATTTTAATTATATAATATACCTCATGGAGGTGACCTCCAATTGACCTACTGTCCAGGTCAATTGGACCAATGGAATTGTCACCATCGGATTGAATTGACATTTGTTCTTTGACAAGGTCATCTTTTTCCTTGAGGTCATGGGTGGATTTGTGGGACATAGTTTGGTTCTCCAATTTCTTTTCTTTTTCTTCTTCTTCCAGTGCCGCCTGTTGTTCTTGGTAGGCTTCCCTCGCGGCATTTCTTGCCTCTTCTTCCTCCTAATCAAACTTTCATAGTTAAGCTATAATAAAAATAGCGCGAATATTGAAAAAAACGTACACGCATGGCTTGTTCTTCAGCTGCCTGCTCATCAGCCTCCTCTTGTGCTTTTTGTTGTAACTCGTCGTAGGACATGGCGACAATGGCGAGAATTAAATTCAAAAGGTAGAAAGAACCATAAAAAATAATTACAATGAAAAACATCATGTGCCATGGTCCAGCTGACCTCAGTATCTAAAAAGAAGTGTCAATTTCAAAATCCCCGCTTAAAATTTTAATTCGTAGAGACTAGAGGTTACCAGTTGATATAAACTCTCCCAGAAATCTTGAGTCATGAGTCTAAAAGATGCGAGGAAGGCCCAGCCAAAAGAATCAAAATTGGTGTAACCATAATTAGGGGAGGGGCCAAAGCCCTGCATGCACGTGTAGTCACTAGAGTCCGTCATGACGTCACACATTCTACATCATTTTAAAAAATTACAGAATTGGAACAGGACACCTTTGCGAATTCAATTTAAATTACCCCGCTCCACTTGAATTCCCACACAGGGGGTAGTCAAACTCGGGGTCTTCTGTGTACCAATTGGCTTTATAAAAAATGAAAAAAATGAAGGGGCATTGACATTTAAAAGATGGCTGGAATAATGGACAAAATTAAATTTAAATTGCAATTAATTAAACTGACTTTTGTTGCTCATCCATCGAAACCACTGCTCATGCGTGACATTGACGAGACTGACCCCATCATAAAATTCCTCGGGTAAATTCCGAATACATTTTTGTGTCAAAACCCCCATGTAAATTTGTAGACCAACCAAAGCAAAAATGGCCAGTGAGAATATAGTTAAAATTATCACATCCCTTAAATTCTTGACTGATTCTATGACAGCTCCCACAATTGTTTTTAAACCTATTTAAAATAATTAATTGTCAATTAATAATTAAACGCTCCATTGGTATTTCACCTGGCACAATAGCGACCGTCTTCAATGCCCGAAAAACCCGAAATGTTTTCAGGGCATCCAAATTGCCTAGATCGATTCCCATTGTGACATACCTGAATAAATATTTCAAATTAATTCAAAATGTAATTAATAATTAAATTAAATTGCTTACGCGAATAAAATGACGACAAAGTCAAGCCAGTTCCAAGCATCTCGCAAATAAGTAAATTTTTCTAGAATGAAACCACGTGCCAAAACTTTAACGGCTGCTTCAAATGAGTAAATGGCAGTGAAGATGACTCTGAAAATGTAATTAACTAATTAATTAAAATTAACATTAAAATTTTGAATTAGCTTACTCTGTCGATTCAGTGACTGGAGAAGGGGGCATGATCATGACGTAGCAGTTGGTTAAAATGGTGCTGATAATACACAAAGAAAAAAGGCCATGGGTCAGAATTCCAAGGGCCACCCTTCGGGCCGAATTGAAGGGATTCAGCAGCCAGAACGAGTCAGTGGCACTGAACCGAAATATTTCTCTTTTTTTCGTCACAATTATGAACGTCTACAATAAAATATTTACAACATATTTTAACGCATTCGGCTAGTACTATTTACAAGTACCGGTATGTGGGTATAGAAGGGGTCAATGTCCTCCAAGGGGATATAGGTCAAGTCATCTGTAAAAACGGCTGCTAGTCGAATGGGGAGGGGCATTCCTTGTTCCAATTTTGGGTTTGGACGTTCCCCCTCTTCGGTTTCTTGGTGGTGTTGAGCCTGAAATTAAATTAAAATTTAATTCCAATTAAGTTAATAACTTAAAGTGTCATACCTCTCCTTCCTTCTTTTTGGCTTTTTCTTCAGCAATCCGTTTTTTAATATTTTGTAAGGATTCCCGGGTGAAGGGATGGAATGGGGAGGGTGGCTCGGCAAATCCGGACTCGTCCAATAATTCCACTTTCTTTTTCTCATCCTTCATTATTAATTTGGTTTAACTGTCTATGATATAATTATAATTTGTCTTTTTTACAAGAATTAATTATTACAAAATTAACTGTTCGGAATCCGAACTTCGGATTGACAAATTTTCGTCAAAATTCAAAATGGAAAATTTCCACCCAATAGATTGAAGGTGGAAAATTTTAGAAAATAATTTGTTGACTAAGAATGAAAGGGAAACAAAATTATTTTTGTCAAAATAATTAAATAGAGTTCCCCTCCTTCTCTTTTTAATTCGGGCTGGTCACATCGTTTATTATTTGTTGTTATGAAGACTTTTATTAATGAATCCGCATAGCGTAGATTTGAAATGCTAACCGTCATGGGCTAATCAACGACTTGAAAGAGTGTTGTATGAGTATGGGCTCATGCTTTCCTGCAAAATTAAAATAATTCATTCGGGTCAATTACACTGAGCCGTAGTTGGGGGAATTTATTTGTGACGGGCAATTAATTTTTACTGCAAGCGTGTAGTGACATGTCCAGTATAATTTTTGAAAATTAATGTTGACATTTAATTGTACAACTGAAATGCCATTCACAATTTGAGAGCCTCCTGTACTCCTGTCCCGTAGCTTGCTCTGTTAAGTATAAAGATATTTATATTTTTTGCTATTCTGGCATTTTATTAAAATTTTGATACTTTATGTCCAATTTTAAATTAATTAGAAATATTTAAATAACATAGTCTTGGGGTTCAAAAACAAGCATTTTTGTACCCACTTGATTTATAAATTATTTATTTGATTATTTCAAATATGTACTGTATGTATGTAATATGCAAAGTACATATTTTGTAACTTTAACCTTGGAGGTCAATTCAAACATAATGTGATGGAAATGAATTTAAAATTTCAACATTGACTATTACATATTTCAGTCGAGGCAATTTAATTCATATTAATTAATAAACCCACAAACTAAATGACATTATCATAAAGACAATGGTTAATTGCAATTAACCATATCATAAACAAAATTTTATAAAGTTAATAATGAATATTGTATAAAAATTTGAAATTCGTTTAATAAAACCTCACTACCTTGGTGTTAATGGTGACGTGGTATATTTCATATTTGATGGAAGCATTTTGACAACATGCGTGTAGTGAGGGATATTTTTTTCTTTAAAAGTATTCTATGCTAATCAAATAATTGTAATTAGTAGAACGAAGTACCATTATTTTCATGTACCTCCACAGTGAGAACAAACTTGCCAATTTTTCTGTGGCTTTTTTTCTTCTCTCCATTTCCCTCCCAGAACGTCCAGAATTGGCTCAACATCATAATCGTTGGACATTAATTCCTGGATAAATTCACGGACTTCCTCCAGGACCTCTGACGCTGCTGTATACTTGTAATTTGACTTCAGTTTCCTGTCAAATTCAAAAAATGTATACAGACATGAACCAATTTTTATTGTTTTCACTTTTCATAAATTTCATCATCATGAATTAAAAACTTAAATTAAATTTACGACTACTTACGCTTCTTTGAGCCACTGCAGACATCGAAATTTGAGACAGGAAATTTCGTAGAGACAACCAACAGAGTAAAGTTCCAATACTGATTTCAAACTAAAAATTGAATGCGGATTGCCCACAATGGAACCAACGACGTGAGGGATGAGGTCATCACAAGCATAATAATTTGTCAATTTGAGTCTCTCCAATTGACAATCCAAATTATTATGATTCTTCTTCATGTCGTCCATTGTCCAGAGCCCGTAGAGACCCGAGAGAAAATCCTCAAACATTTCTCTTGTAACCGAATCATCCAATACTTTGACCTCTCTCGTTTGACCTTCGATCATGTCAGACTCCAACATTGCTTTGAGTACACGACTCCCAGCTACAATTTAATCATCAACAGAAGAAGAATATTAAAGAATAATTTATATTTATACTATGATATTTTAAATGTCAATTTGTAAGATTTTTACATATTTTCTACAAACCTGAAACAATATCCCCATGAGCTGGAATCATCACACGGACGAGGTTGAAGGTCTTATCAGAACCTTCAACATTTCTTGTAGGGGTCACTTTGACTTGTACCTTTTTCGGTCGTCCTCTTCGCTTGGCAACTGCAATTTTCCTTCCTTGGAAATTGAGGAACCATTCAACTTGGACTTTGATGTTGTTGTGCTGTTGAATATTATTGACAGAGTCGAAGGGTAAATTTCGGTGTTGTTCATGTGATGTTCATTTTTCTTGACGAGTGCAGAGCAACGTGGACTGGGAGACTCTGGGTTGCAGCCACAATTGAGGAGCTCAATTCCAAAAGGACTTATCAGCAAGCGGACCCGGCGTAGGTATGCACAGGCGCGTGAGCCTTCTAAGGTATTTCGCATACGTACGCCGGGTCCGCTTGCTGATAAGTCCTTTTGGAATTGAGCTCCTCAATTGTACTTTAGAAAATCTTGACTCACATGAAGACCTGTAAATAGGAGTAGTAGAATTTTAATGAAAGATCATCAATAAAAGTTTTAAAATTAAGCAAAATATTTAAAATTCTTACACTTGGTAAACAATTTGTTATTATCATTGTCACAAAAGGTCAACTTGAAGAGACAAAACGTCCATTGACACACATCAATTTGTGTCCATGTAGGGGTACAATCAAAGTCACGCTGATGATAACCATCACAAGAAGAACAATCTGAATCATCACAGAAATCCTCAGAATCACTGTATATGAAATTCCCATCCTTATCATGACAATCACAATCAAATTTTAATTTCGCAAAATGGGATCGAACAACAGCTATCAACTCCATTAAATTGGACTTTTTTAGTCCATCATCCGTTCTTTTATTTTGACCCCCTTGTTCCTCTCTCAGAGTCAGATTTCTACAATTAAAATTCATGCTTAGTATAAAAATTAATCATTATGATTTTTGAATTTTAAATATGAAAGTTGTTGAAATGAATTACATTTTGACTTTTTGTTGTTCGTTGACGGGGAGAAAACATGAGCCCTTCAAGTTGACGGGTGGAGTTGGGTCACCGCCACTATTGAAGTATAAATATTTTCCCAGCGGAGTCAGCAAAAGTTCTCCTGTTGAGTGTACAAACTAAAAATACAAATGAAGTAAGGAAAACAGAAAGGACAAATGTAAATTTTTTTAACATCATTTTATTTTGTTCAGAATAAAATATTGTAAGAACAAAAACAAACTGACTTTATCACAAATGACTTGAGTTTTGGAAATTAAATATGATTAATTTCAACAAGCCTTCATGGCTGGATTTCCTTGTTGGAGTATAAAATACTTTCCAAACGACAATTAAAATTAAATCGTATTTTTTAATTATGAATTTTTATCCCAATTTTCCGATTCTCGCTTGGAAAAAAATAAGATTCAAGATTTACTCCCGCTCTGCATTTTCCTTGGATTTTCCTTGGGTTCACAATTAACATTCGTCTGGCTGTCTAGTTAAAACCGTGTTAAAACCGTGATATTTTTAATCTTTTCATCTACCGAGAAGGTAAGTAACTGTAAATATTTGTCCATTCGTTTTATTGACTAATTAATTCATTTACGGCTCAGGAAAACATGCAAAATTTATTTTTGTGCAAATAGAAAAAATATGATGACTCATCGTGAATTTATTTAATTTTTTTTCGTCTTTATTTCCTTTTTAGCTTGTGTTTCATTACAAAAAAATAAAGATACGTTGGATTTCCTTACATTTGGTCATCTTACATGATGGTAAAATTAAACATTTTCTAATTTAATTCTGTATTTTATTTTATGTTTTTTACAAAAATTGAAGTTGTTGTTGTTGTTACAGGAAGAAGAGGCTTGTGGGATTTGTAAGACCCGAAAAAATTTGAAGAAATGTTCCGGATGTCACTCAATCTCCTACTGCTCACCTGAACATCAAAAAGCTCATTGGAAAATCCACAAGCCAGATTGCAGGCCTTTTAAAGTGACCGTTGACCCCATCATGGGTAAACAGTTGGTGGCCACAAGAGATTTAAAGCCGGGTACTCTCGTCCTCCAAGAAACTCCACTACTCTATAGACCCCTTTTTAAAGGATACAATTGGGTACTTGTAATTAAATTTACATAATGTAATTCATGTATTTTACATTGTAAACATTTCTTAAATTAATTTTTATAGGTTTGTCTGTCGTGTGGCTTTGACTTTTGTAGGAATAAGCCAAGATCATGTACAACATGTCAATGGCCCATATGCTGTTCCCAATGTGAACAAGTAAGTTTTTCTTACTTATTTTTAATAACTCTTGAGGCAAAGAGTCTTGACACAATAACAAAAGTATGAAAATATTATGACAATTTTATTTTATCAATTCTCATAGGTGCCGATGCACAAGGAGAATGAGTGTCTTGTTTTTTCATCACAAAAGATACAATTTCCTCCATCAAAATTTGCAAATTGGTTTATAAAAACGTTTCAAGTACCTTTAAATTCAAACGAGCATGAAGAAATTTATACGTGTGTCATGTACATTCGAGCCTTGATGTTGAAGAAATTGAAACCAAAACCATACCAAGATTTAATGAATACTTATTATGATACTGCAAAAAATAATGATCCTGATTGGCCAGTCCAAATCAAGATTAGTTTAACTGTGCTCGAGAAGTTTGTGGACCTGGAGAAGATGGGAGTAGAATTTGATGATGATGATGAGGCCATCAAGTTGACTAGGGTCCTGTGTGGAAACAACATGTCTTATTACGGGGATCCTGGAATTCTTGGAGATGATACGAATATATGGTATATTTATTTCCTATTTATTTATGTTAATATTAATTTTAAATGCATTTCAATATTGGGTATTTTCCTACTCCATTATTTAACAAAAGGAAACAACAAATAATATTATTCTATTTTCTAGTGTTGAAATAAGGGGAACTTATCTTACAGCAAGTCGAATGAATCATTCTTGCTCTCCGAATTGTTTGACTCTCATGCATCCACTTCCCTTTTTTCGGCAAGTCAAAACAACGACGTCTGTGTCAAAAGGACAACCCTTGACCTTCAACTATTTTGATTGTATGGTTCCATTAATGGGTCGACGGGATAGACTAATGACAATTCAAAAGGATTGGGCATTCATTTGTCATTGTCAACGGTGTCTGGATCCTACTGAGAATGGGTCCTATATCGACGGAATTCTTTGTGTCAAGTGTCGACCTGATGGAAAACTTGAAGAGGATCAAGATGATGAAAATTTGGGGTACTTACTTCCTGTCCAGCCATTGGATTTATCGGAGACTGCTCTTTGGCAATGCAACTTATGCAAAACGAAGAAATCGTGGGAGATTGTGCAGAAACCTGTGAATAATTTAAAGGAAGAATTTGGCACAATTATATTTGTCCACCAGAGAAATGCCTATGACCAACTGGCTGGTTTGCTAGAGCTTGAGGTCAAGTATCAAAACAAGCTTCACCCGAATCATAATTATATGATGGTCATTGCCTCTTACATTATTGAATGTTTCAGGACAATCAACGTTCAAATTGTTGGGCGTATTATGCCTCGACCTGAATTTGAAATCCTGAAGAAGAAGCAATTGTTTCTCATGTTAATTATGAACAAAATTGTTCCTGGACTTTCCCTTGATCGGGGTAAGACAATTAATTATATTGCAATAACTGTCTTAATTTTACATATGCTAAAAATGTTAAACTAATAATTAACTAATTAATTTCACAATTAGGACATGTTTCCCGACAACTGAGTTTATTGTTTCATCGGGCGGCAACTGAAAGTGAAAAGGAATTCACGAGGAATGAAATTTTCGAGATGTTGACCTCTGCCCTTCTTTGGGCAGAAGAATCTGTTCGACATTGGGAATTGACCAGGTCTGTTAATTCTACCCATGAACAATTTATTGTGGAACTTGAGTCTCTCCGTACTCAAATTACAGCAAAAATCCAAGACATGGAACAAAAGTGAAATATGGGTAATTATTTTTTGAAAATCATTATTTTACTTTTTATCTTTTTAAAATAGGCCTACAATTTCATGTCAACCGAGTTTTTCCTAATAATTAAAAGATGCCATGATTTCTCAATTTAGTTGTCTTTTTTGTAGGAAAACATGAATTTATACATTTTCATGACTATTAATTAATTATTTACACGCAGTGGCGGCGCTAAGCACAAGCAAAGCAAGCATTTGCTTGTACCCAGGGTTCGCCCCCGGGAGAAACTGTGTTTCTCCCACCCAGAATTTGACTTATTTCTCCCACCGGGAGCCGTATTTCCAAATCCCAACCGATTTCGCGGATGGGTTTATTTTCCCCTATTTTTCTTGGGTTTCAAAACATAAATGAACGCGAAATTTAATTTTAAAAGCTTTTTCGGTCTTTGCACTTTTTGATTTGACTCTTCATATAGGCACTAGGTCACAAGTTTGATCTCGACTTTAAAAAAATTACAAGTCCATAAAACCTTTGAAGTGACATGTTTTGCACGATTTATGTCACAAAGTCGCT
>JAQIVZ010002108.1:0-23924 GCA_034700945.1 Arrhopalites spinosus
GGTCAAACAAATGATTCGGATTCACTTAATAATATCCCCCTTTCGGTCTTGTTTTCCCAATGTTCATACAATTTTTTGTTAGCCGGGAAGAAGAAATATTTTGTCGGAAAAAAATATTTCGATTAAAATGATTATTTCAAAATAAAATGATAAAATACTACCAAAAAGTCTTGACGGAGGAAACGCTGGTCCTTGGGCGGAGTTTTTTTTATAGCTTGGAGGATTATGCTTGCACGCGATTTTTAGTCAAAGAAAATTTTTTACCGCAATGGACTCTGTGATTCTACCGAAATCCTTTTCATTAAGTTAATTGCATTTGGAGAATCATGCCCCTCATTTTTACCCGGAATGCCCCCATCTCTTTGTCAATTGCCAAAAGTCACAAATTTTTGTATCTGCACCAAGAATGCACCTCAATTACGTAAAAACTTGTCATCTTCTCTTTCGGGCCTTGATAAAGTACATCTCCCACATCTCTCGCATCTCATGTCCCCAAAATTTAACAATTAAAATATACTAATGTGTATGAATTAATTCACATTATTTTAACGTCAAGTACAATTTAAATTTAATTGAAATGGGAAAACAATTTGAATTCAATTAAAATATTCTCAATTAATTTAAAGTCTTGTCATGTGATTTGATCTTGATCAGCTACCCAAATTGTGTGTCCATTTTTTCTGTAATTTCACTAGCCCATCTCATTATTTTTGATTATAATTAAATGCTCAACCAAAATGTTCCACCACCATGTCAATGCCATGTCAGCCCACGGAAATAATAAGAAAAGAAAAACATTGTATACAAACTAAAATAATTTTGTAGGGCCACACTTTTTTAAAAAAAAATTAATTACAATTTATTTCTCATTATTCTTGTAAATGCGAAAATAAATGCCATCAACATTTTAGATGGAGTGGGCCCAAATTTTGGCTTTGGTCGAGACGAGAAGGCGGCCAATGTTGAAGGTGACAAAAATGACGAAATTGGGGGTGGACATTCTCTCCAAATAATTAAAATCCCCCACCCTCACGCCCCTCGCTCGAATTGACCCCGCCCTCCTTTGCATTTCCCCTAATTTCAGCGCATCATTTCCTTCTTGCCCAAACTTTTCTTTTGTTTTCATTTTTGTCAAAATTTGGCCCCGGAGTCGGGCCAAAGCCTGGGGAATCGTAAATGCCTTGTTGTACAACACACAAAAAAGGAACATGGCGTCACCCATCAACAACCCCGCCCCCAAGGCCAGGAATGGATGAGACGAAATGGAGCGCACAGCAAAACTTCCAGTCAAAATGGTGAGCATTTGAGCGGCAATTTTAATAAAAAAAATTAATTGAGCATTTCCTAGATTAAAAATTTGAATAAAAAATTGCAAAGTCTTCAAATTTTTGTATGCTCTCTCCACATCCATCATTGAATTTCTGCAAAATCAAATAATTAACCAACAAAATTAAAATTATGTATAAACTGGGATTTAGTAGTTTAAAAAAATACCCAGAAATTAATTCGTCAATTGTTTGAATTATGGCGCCACATTTTTGAAAAAATAAAAGTTGACACATCATGAAAAAGTAAAGGGTGGCAATGTATATCCACAGCCACATTTCAAAAATAAAAAGAGCGGCAAAGGCAAAATAATTTTGATATGGCGGCGGGACCAAAAGAAGAAGAATTTGGGGGTCATAAAAATACAAAGCCGCATGGCTAGGGACGAGGAAACGGGTTGCAAAAGGAATTAATTGAATTGCAATTTCTTGTACAGAGTACCCCTTCAGTGACCATGGGCGTGCCTTGCTAAAATCTTTGACAAAATAATTGATAATTAACTTCAAAATTAACTTTAATTTGAAATATAAACTGACCTCCAGATTCCTTGAAATATTCATTAAAAATAGTGACCACAATTTGGGGATGGAGAATGAGGCATTCATAATTGAAAAAAATGACACCAATCCCGCAAATTAATTTAAATGTGTAAATTGGCCAATATTTAAATTGACACATTCCCGCTTCTTTTTCCTCGTGGAGGAGGCATTGACTCAACAAACCAGCCAGGATTGTGGTGTAGACGACCATCACCAAGAGATACAATCTCCAACAAAATAGTCGCCATTTTGAATGTTGCCACCCAATTTCTCCTCTCTTGGCATTCAAAGTGAAGGGGAGGAAATTGGAAAAAGAATCAAAATAAATAAACCAAAAATTTGACCGAAATTCTTCTTTTTTCATGATTTTTTCGTCCTCAATTCGAAATTTCGAATAACTTTTAGCTCAAGTCCGTGGCAAAATGAGACAAAGGACAGAAATTTTTTGTTGTTTCAGTTGTAGGACTTACAATCTAAAATGGTGGTACCATTGGATTGGCCAGGCCAATTTGGTCTGGGTCAACCCCCAAAAATAAATTAGAGGGCTGACAAGGATAAACTGATCAAAATAATTTGTAGTTGATGACAATTAAATACTCTAGACATTATATTAATGCCTAGTTAGAAGCCACAAGTGAATTAAATTAATGGGCTATTGTCTACGCTCAACGTATAGGCACAACTCAAATGAACCTAATTTTGTTCATTTATTTTAAGACATAAAAAGTCTTATCACAATTAGCCACAATTTTCTTCAACTCCATTAAAATAATGGAGGGGCCATTATGCAGGCATAACTTTGGTTCTATGGTACATGGCCAAACCCTTTTAAAATATCATTACCGTTAAACCCAACTTGACTAAAATACCCGAATTTCATTTTATTGGCTATTCTTGACACGTTTATTATAATCAAGGAAATTAGCCCCATAAATCGTAATTTAAATTATCAGTTAAATATTTCATAGTCACATGAGGGTCGTACACTCTAATTCAAAATTAGAGGCCATTTCCAATCATTGCATTCATTTTAGTGGGCGAGAACCTTACAAAATTTAATCACGTTAAATATTATCTTTTATCACAAAATAAACACCCCCATATCCTTCAACTTTACCGCTAGAAAAAAAATCATTTTTGGTCACACTTTTTGATTGTCATTTTATTTAACGGAGATAAAAAATAAACAATGACAACGACCCGTCAACAAAATACTTGACCGACCATAAATAATTTAACTGGCGTTGAGTGAACAACCGAGAAACATGAATTTTGTACAAAATACTCATTTACTAATTAAACTAACAATTATTTTTACTCTTACAATTAATTCTCATGCTCAAGTTAACTTCAATAGTCTCAAACTAGCTCAAGTGGTAAGAAATTTGTTTAGAAATTAATTTATCTAAAAAACTCGCATAATTAAAATGGGTAAATTTCACATTTCAGATTTTCCGCCATGGAGACAAAGAGCCAGATAAAACTTATCCAGATGGCGTGGGTAAATTGACTGACGTGAGTCCCACTTTAATTTAATTTATATTTAACCCCAATTAATAAATTGAAAATATTCAGATTGGAAAACAACAACTATTTGACCTCGGCGTCTATCTCCGAGGTCGATACGATGGATTTATAGGTCAAACTTATGACCCCGATGAAGTTTACATATTGAGCAGTGAAAAGGATCGGACAATTCAAAGTGCCCAAATGATGGCTTACGGACTCTACAAAAATTTCAACTTTGCCGCGTCCTGGCATGACCCACCAATCCAATTTGAGCCCATTGCCATTCGGAGCATTCCCGTGGAATATGACCGCGTAATTTAAATTTAAGTATTCGAAAAACTTTAATTTTATTCATAAATTCCGGTAGCTCTTGCAACCCTCTAAAAACTGCCCGAGACGGACAGAAATTTATCGACAAGCTCGAACTGAAGTTGGCGCTCAATATTTTGAGCAAAATGATCAAATTATTCAATACTACGCTCGACATGGGGGTGACCAGGTCAAAGAAATTGTCAACGAGGAGCGGGATGCGGGAGAACGAGTCGCAATCTTGCATTTACGTTTAGAACAATTGACCTACGATGTAAGTAACCCTAAAGGTCAAGTAAAGAGTTGCATTTAAATGATTATTTTTGTAGAAAAATCACAATTTGACCCTGGAACCATGGACACTGCGTTTATACGAGGACGAGGGTCTCTTCAGTCTCCAAGTGGCTGTCACTAGAGGTCAAGTGGGGACACTGGAAGGGAAACGATTGTACAGTGGGTCACTAATCAAACACTTTATCAAGAATATGGAGGACAAGGTCAGTGGTCTGGATGACCTCAAGATCAAATTATTTAGTGCTCATGATCAAACAATTCAATATTTTCTAACGTCTCTCAAAATGGATGACCTCTCCATTCTTCATACCCCGAATTTTGGATCCGCCTTAATGATAGAGCTTCACCAAGACCACAGCGGACCATTTATAGAGGTGATGTCAACTGAGGTCAATTTTCAAATTTAAAATGACTCTAAATTATTGTTTTAGTTTTGGTATCGAAACGACACTCGAGTTGAACCACATTTGTTACACCACCCAGACTGCGGGGTTCACTGTCCACTCGACCAGTTCAAAAAATTGACCGCTCACCTCATCCCCACAAATTTTGAACAGGAATGTCTACCAAAAAATCAAATTAAGAGCGGTAATTTCAATTTAAATGGCGGAAAGTTTGGAATAATTTTTATCGCTAAATATCCTTGACGTTTCAGTTGACCTGGGTCAAGAAAATACTGCATCAGGCACAGTTTTAGTTTTTGGAGCCTTGGCCGTAATATTTGTGGGCGTGGTTCTTTTTGTGGGGTTAAAATGGCGGAAAAGAAATTACGCACGTGTATGATTTGAGAATAATTAAATTAATTTTATTTGTAATTACATTTAACTCTATTTTCGCAACGTAATTAAAAGACTGGCAATTTGATTAACACAAAAATTAATGAAATTTGGTGTCGAAATTCTTTCGAGCGTATGAAAACTCCCAACTTTGACCCCAATATTGGGAAATGATTGAATGACCCGTTTGACCCCAAGACTCTCAAGAGAGTCAATGGATTTTCTTGACCTGACCTCCACCGTATGTTTCAGCAATTGTAAGTTTGTGGGGATATGGAAGGCGTTCATGTAAATGAGACTGTAGAGGACGACAGCATCGAAAGCAAAAGCATAGTTGAAGGCCCCGAGTAAAGGGTGCGCTGCAAAATGTTTCAGCCCAAAGACAGTGCAGACAACTGTCAAATTCATGCACAATAATTTAATCCCATGGATCAAGTGCGCATGACAATGATTAAAAAGTCGCACAGAAGCCACAATCATGTTCAAATTTTTGAGCGACTCCATGATGACCATTTTCGTCACTTCTGTCGTCTCACTGTTCAAATCAATTAATGGTCAAAGGGTAATATTTAATTAATTAAAATGTGAAGGGGTCACTGACCTCAATTGAAGCTGAATTTCTTTGACCATGGCGTCTATGCGGAGGAAGAAGAGGAGCTGTTCTATAAAAAAGAAGTAGTAAACGATGCAATGGTACATGAAAATGAACCCTTCGACCAACATGAGGGCCAGGTACACCACGAGCCCTTTAAACCTGGCGGGCACTGCTGAGTAAATCAGCTGGAGTCGTGTCGGGTCTATCCCAACAAAAATTGAGGCGCCGAAAACAGTCACGGCAAGCATGGGGCCAAGAACGAGGGCCAGGAGTTCCTGGAGCGAGTAGGAGAAGGGCCCTCGAAACACCCATTTTGGGGTTGTCTCTATTAATTTTAATTAAAATGAAAGTTTAATGGCAATATAAAATATTTGGCCTTTCCACGCCTCTAGTGCATACAAAATGCATGTGACTATACACAATTAGAGCTGTGCAAAGTTCAAAATGTTCCCCATTTGGGACTTAAAATTACCGCTAGTGATGAGATGTTGGTTCTCGTGATGACTAAAAATGAAATTCCAGATGGCGACGTTGGCGCTAATATCCCACGCAAAGAGCGTGTAGGCAGTGAGATTGCACATGGTGAAGCCAACGGTGTAGACGAAGTGAATGGGGAAATCTTTTTCGACAAAGTGGCCAGGTATCAACACAAATTGAATTAGGCGCAGGATCAAGTAAATGTTGTGGACCATACGAGCCACCATCAACAATTTCCATGTGATCGTCTTCCAAATTGTTTTTGACTTCCAAATTTGACCGCCATTTTCATCCATGTCAATGGGGAGGAGATTGTACTTTGAGAGGGCGCCCATGATGAGAATATTTATCCGATTTTCTTGGAGAGTCAGCATTTTACTTTGGTCAGAGACAAAAATTTTCAAGTTTTTTGGTTGTCAAGTTGGATATGAAACGAAGAAAATGTCTTTTATGTGGAGGACAAAGGTAGTTGGGTTTTATGTAACCATCTTTATCTTCCGCGCTAATTGGAGCCATTATCATTAATATCTCTTTAATTAGGAGTTAATTAGTGAAGAGAGGACTTTGAGTTTTGTGAGTTCAACCAGTCCCTCTATTGAACCACAAATGTGGGATAATTAAAGTAGGCTGACTCCTCCCTGGCTTTGGCACGTGGTAAATTAAACGGCAATTATTGTAAATTAATTGAATAGCCTCCATGATATTCCGAGTAGAAGGACAAGAAAAGTTGATAAGAAAATAATTATTTTTGAAGGAAACAAGATTTAGTTAAAAATTGGTTTCACGTGGCAAATCTTCATTTTTAAATAAATAACCCAAATCAATTAATTCTGATTAATTGGACGTTGCATTGTGATGGAATTACAAGTTGTGATTTAATGACGAATAAAAATGGATTGGCATGATTAAATCTTATCCAACTTGAACGCCGTTCACCCGATTTTAACTCGAATTATGGATTTCAAGTGTTGGAGAAAAATTTCATCACATTTGGGCGGGATTCGTCTTGACTGGCATTCAATTAATTAAGGGCGGGAGGATATTACGAATCTGGTGGGAAACTGATCATCTGTCACATCAAGTTTGTCGAAAAACGAGGATGCTCGCTGAACGGCGTCAAAGTGTGACAATTTACAATTAATAAAAAAATAACCCTAATAAATAAATGTACATTAATTTCTGCCCCTCCGTTCTTTAAGGATTTCAAATTGAGTCGACGAAAGGTAATGACAAAGAGAAGGAAACTCAATTTTAATTATTTATTTAGATGGGGGTGTAATTAATAATAGAAGACAATAATTTGCCCTGTTATTCAGTCGGACGGCTGTAATTTACCACAGGAATATTTCCAAGTGGCGTTCAACTTAATCCATCCAAAATTCATGACTCCATCGAATTTAATGAAACAAAAGCGCATGATTATGACTCTCCAATTGAGACATTCATTTTGGTCGAATTATCAAATAAATTACTCCAAACCAATTTCTAATGATGGCCTCAGTCTCAACATTTTCAAAAATTATTTTAATGGCAACCTTACAAACCGAGCTGTAACATTCATAGTACAAAAATTGACGTGATTCAAACAGGTAATAATTCCCTGTAAAATGTCAAAGGGCATCCTCAATTGGCTACCCAACCTGATTTTTTTATTGCATCCCAAATTCATGGCCATCATTTTCTCCATGACCTCCAAATAGCGCGTGTCTCATGAAATTTGACTCATAACCCTAAAAACTTTCCTCTTGCTCACAACTCTAACCATTTCAAGAACAAAAATATTGGCAAAATTTATAAAAAATGTTGTTGCCGCCACTAACCAAAGAATTCATTCAAAGAGGGATCACATGGTCCGAAAACTTTTACTGCCTCCCATTCAAATGGGACAAATTAGAAAACTTGCCCAAAATGACCAACTCTCGCCTCCGACTCGGGGGATGGGCCAGTGGAATTTTATTGACAATTCTCTACACTTTCATTCTGACCCAAAGACTCTTGAAACTTGTCACTTTGACCCAAAATGGCACGCGACCCCTGGCCCACACTTCACTCTCCGAAGTGACAGCAGCCCTTGCCTATTTTCTATCTTGTTTAGGCTGCCTTTTCAGCCTTGAAATTGTCACAGTCCTCGTTGGTGGGGAGTTGGCCGACTTGTACCGAAAATCCAAACAATTTTCTGCTTATTTTGAAGGTAATTCTTTTTTAAAAAAGTTGGAGCCATTTTTTAAAAATTAAATGTTTTCAGAAACATTTCGATCCACGACTGAAAGAAGGACGGACCAAAATAAATTTGATTTTTGGGGGACGACAATAAGAAACAATTTTTACGTTGGCTATTTGACATTCCTCGTCGTCCCTTTTCTAATGTTTAATTCAAATCACCCCGCCAATTTATTACCAATCAATGCAGACCAAGAGGACAATTGGCGCTTCCTTCTTTCGGCATTGGCCTCGACCTATCAGCTTGCAGTGATGATTTCCCACATAAATCTTTGGCTCTCTTTTGGCAGTGTCTTTGCTCTCGCTGTGACGAAAGCGTTGGGGCAAATTAGGTACTCATTTTCAATTGTTTAAAATTACCGCCATTTTAAATGCACCACATTTGTAGTATTGGACAGAACGACAAAAACTATTGGACGCGACCACGCCTGCGCTATCCCTACGGTTTTGGGAAAACGTACCGAGAACTGAGTGTCCTCACCACACATCACAGGGAGACCATGGGAATGGTGGTGGTCCAATTTTTTCTTAATTTTGGGATTATTTTGACAATTTACATGCTGGTGATGGCTCAATTTGGATTTTTGAGGGTGATTGCCCTGATTGGGTTTATTCATGTTTTTAATTTGTATAATTTTGTGCATAAAATTGGGGCAGAAATATTTGAGAGTTCCAATCAAGTTTTGAATTCTTGGCGGAGGGGCGAAAATGATTTTGCTTTGAGAAGAAAACTCTCCAAAAAATTTTGGCATCGTTTCAACCCTTAAGATTACAAATTGGGGCTTTTTATTATTTTGATAGGGGAATCATTGCAACTGATACAAAATTTATTGTGGATTCCATCGTCAATCTTTTACTCGTGTGGGACTAAACCCCACTAATTTATTTTGTTGCTCAACTTGAACGCCGCGGCGTGTGTACCAACAGTGAAACTGGTTTTCATTTCTTGTGTCTCCTTTTTGTAACGTTTTAATGAAGACTAGAGAGGTTTTAATTACCATTTATGAGTCAGCTAAACTAATTAATAATTAACAGATTAAAAGTTTTCTTTTGTCATAACTCATGCGGGAACATGAACAAAAATTCTGAATGCCATAGAATGCATATAGAATATTCTATATGCTCTGTGGTTATGTCTACCCAAAATTTAATAAACTACCAAAAATGTGATGGACTACATATTTACAAACTAACTTCTGTTGCCACGTCAAGGAAGAAAAAAATAACTGATTGGTGTTGCACTCTAACTTTATTTTAATTTACAAGGATTTGGCTATTTCATACAAATTCTGTGGATTGAAGAGCAGGAAATCGTCCATAATTAAAATAAATTCAAAATGACAAAAATTGTGATTGAAAGACTTGATAAAATTGTATTCTTTATTCATTTTCAAAAATCTACTAATCGCACAACGCTCTTGTAAATAAAACTTAATGACGATTAAACTAATTTTTATAACTGCCAGCAGTGATTCTTTGTGGATTTAATTGAGTAATGGAGCCAGCGACTTGACACGGATGCTTGGGGTCTCTAAATGTCACCGTTGATTGTCCCGTTTGGGGTCTCCCCTTCATCCCAAAAATATTCCCCAGTCCACCAGCTGCCGCTAACGCTTTTATCCCATCTTGAGGTGCCTTTAATGTTAATTTACAATTAAAATAATTTCCCATAATTTACTTTCATTTTTTTTACCTTCAGGGCAGAAGCAATTCCCCCACCGAGAATTCCACCCACCTAAAATAGCCCATGCCATTTAAATTAACCCGCCTTTAACAAATACAAAATTTACTAAGCAATTAAAATCTCACCTGACCAACCATAGTACCCGCCCCCATTTGTTTCAAAACCCCGCCAAGTCCCGTGACATCACCAACCGCGTCCAAAAGCCCGCCACCGGCGGTAGCTAAAATGTGTTCAATATTTCAATCAATTTTCAAACAATCTGACAAAGTCACGTGACTTACAGACTAAATCCTGAGCGGAGGTAAAGATGGTGTCGGTGAAAGCGGCATCTTTGGAAACGGCGCCCTTTTGCCCACCTTTAAAAATAAGCATTATTATTTGGGTTTCAATTTTGGGTCAAAGGTCAGTTTACTTATGCTATCTCCCAAGTTTCCCAAAATACTAAAGGGGACGTTGGACCCCAAATGGAAAGCTTTGGCCGCCTGGGCTCCTAAACTGTCCTTCCTGCCTTGTGTGATGTACTAAAAAATGAGGCGGGAATTAAAATATTTTAAAAACAATTAAAAATGGAGACTCACCGAAGTTTGGTAATCACAAGGGTCCTCCTCGGTCCCACTCCCCTTGACCGTGTTGACAGCGTACGTGTTGTGGGGGACGTACGAGTTACTTGGGCTGATGCTATTTGAGCTGAAAATGTCCAAGAGTCCCCTCCCCTGAATTTCCGATTTGGCTAACGTAAATTTAATTAATTACATAATTAACTCATTTAAATTAACAATCTTACCGGCCGTCTCCTTATTGTCTTGAAAGTCTAATTCGGGGATTTCCTGCGGAAAGTCTTGGGACTCAGCCTGACCCTCATTTAATTCATTTACAGGAGATCCGGAAATGGATTTACCTTGACAAATTGTCAAGTTAATTGCTAATGCAATTAGGAGGGTAATTAAATTGAAATTAAAGTCCATTTTTAAATATAGGAGTGTGAACAAAGTTCAAGAGGGAAGTGAGGAAGATTGAGGAAATGGAAAATGGTGGATTCAGGATTGATTGAATGGAATACAAGGAAATTAATTGTGATTAGATTGACAATGTATAGCCAATATTTAATTGACATTCGAGTTTGTTGTATTACAGTTTGAATAGAATGATTGTTAATTTGTTTAGTCTCACAATTAAAAGCATGATCATCTCAATGAGTCGGTTTTACATGGAGATCCAATAATGCACCAATTAAATTCCAAATTTACAATAATTTTACAGTAATCAAATCGTTTTAATGAAATGGAATTCGAAATGGTTAGTAGCTAAAATAAAATAAAACAATTTTCTACATTGGACTTGAGCGTTTACAAAAAAATGTGAGGTCCATAAATTAAATTAATGCGAAGCAAAGGACCAAGAACACCTGATGGACTGGACCCGCACACGGGAAGAGAAACCGTTTGAGTGGCGTTGAATCTCCGAATTTTATTTCACATCTCCACTTCATTAATCGACCCCACACACGCATCCCATCCAGAGCAAGTTAAGGAGAAAATTAAATCCTAATGATGTTCAATTAATAATCTGCCCCATGTTTTTTATCTTCCCGCATTGTTTTGCACAGACTCGCCCATACTCAAAATTCTTCATCATTTTCTTCACTTTTCATTTTTGACTAATAAACTGTCCATCATTTTCTGTCCCAAAATGTTGAAAGGCCCAAATTCACTTGAATTGGAATTTATTGAACAATTAAAGGTTGCCAATTTAATTAGTCAAATTATTGATGAAACAATTAATTAAGCTCTTTGTAGAAGAATGAACACCTTGAACCTAAAAGTTCCGTCAGTGAGAATTCAGTCAAAATCCCACGAGTGGCGTCAAAATTCCTCCCATTTCTAGTTTCTACTTTATTTCAAATTTTTAAGTTCAGAGTCTACAAAATTCTTCAAAAAAATTCTTGTTAATCACAAAGAAAAGATGGCCCAAGTGAATTTAATTCACAAAACGAGCCATTCAAATCATTTAAATTTACTAATTCTCAAAGTGAATTCCATCATCACTCAAAATGGATTACAGGCGGCC
This sequence comes from Arrhopalites spinosus, assembly GCA_034700945.1. Lineage (NCBI taxonomy): Eukaryota > Metazoa > Arthropoda > Collembola > Symphypleona > Arrhopalitidae > Arrhopalites > Arrhopalites spinosus. Next base: position 11,797 of record JAQIVZ010002108.1, read on the forward strand.
CAAGTGTTCCTCCAAAACAAAATTCAACACCAAAATGGAAATTTGTATGGTCAAACTCTAGAGACGCTCCTCCCCTTTTTACTTTTGGCTGACATTGAGAGTCGTCTCGGGTCAATTTGGTCCTCCTACATTGGGGTCATCCTAGTCCGAAAAATCATTCAAAATTTATATTCAAATGAGGACAAAATCTTGGAGTGGATTTACTGGGCACAACAACTCGAAATTAAAATCCTCCAACGGGGTCATTTATTTGACCTCGCCAACCACCTCATTTTGACCTTTTACCAGGAATACAAAATTAAAGTTGAAAACATGGACCTTTGCCACCACCAATTAATTTTGAGAATTGTCATCATGGCAAATTTGTTGACCCAATTGAGACGCTTCGAGGAAGCTCTTGCGCTGTACAAAAAAACGGATGACCTGATTGACCCCTTCAATTTTGAAGAAAATTATTTAGTTAAAAGTGGTATAATTAAATTGTACATGAAAATTGGGCTTTATGCTGAAGCCCTGGAGCTGGCCCCACCTCTACTGAAAATAGAGAAAGAAAATGGAAATGATGACCACGTGGTTAAACTAATGCACCGAATTTCCATCATTTTGAAAAATCAAGGGGATTACAGGAAAGCGTTGGAATTTGCTGAGGGTTCCAAAAATCATGTAGACAGGGGACTTGAATATTTAAGTCTGGAATGGCAGTGCCAAATTGAAGTTAATTGGGCCCAATTAAAACTATTTTTACAGCAGCCAAAGATGGAGGTAGCACGCGGGGTTTTTGTTGAAAGATTGGACAGAATGGTCAAATTATCGGGGAAGACTCACCCGAGTGTCCTGGACACACTGAGGCATCTTGGCCAATGGTTTGCCAGTGGCAAGAATCCAGAAAATGATTTCAACTTTGCGGTCAAGATCTTGGAGAGGGTCCATGAGATCCAAAAGGAGATGTGGGGGGAGGGGGACTTTGAAAGCAGGCGAACATTGAGATTTATAAAAGAGGGTCAGAGGGGTCATAGGGCAAATAAAATTGTTGGGGTGGATGGGGAAAGTACGTTGGAGGGTTGGCGGAAAGGAAGTTACTGGAATCAACTGAACATGGGCGACACGAAGAACGAAAAAGAGAAAGTCATAAACATAATTAATTTTAATTAAACTTAATTTAAATTAATTTTGTCGGACGATTAATTTTTTATTGTATTGACTTGGACGCCTAAATTGGTCACCATGGATTCTAAAGCGGTGTGTTGCCACAACTTGCTGATATTGTCGAGAGTGGCGTCCAAGTTAGTGAATTTAAAAACTAACTAACTGTGAAACGAAAAATGGAGGAGATTTCAAGGGCCGAACCATGTGCTGCTTTTTAGAAAAAGCGTTTTTTTGTAGGAGGAATAATTAAATTAAACTTGTCAATTTCAATTGTTGAGGACAATTAAGTGTAATATCAAGTTTACTCTAAAGTAAATACTAAATAAATATTGTCAAGTTATCGAGTTTTAATTTAAAATATTGTTAGCCATCAACGCCACTCCATATTTTCAGGCACTTGCCATTCGTTCTATTAAACGATTATAAGTAATTTAATTATAAGTAAAGTGTATGAATATTGTGCCTTTTTGTGAATAGGAACCATTTTCAAGTTAATTTATTGACATTTCTCACAAATTTCAGCACAACAATTTAAATTACTCCAACGAATTGAAATTAAATATTAATCATGATAAATCTTGAATCATCTTACACCTCACAGTACTATTCAAAAAACAATTAAATTAGTTAAACTGAAATTTAAAATAAAATATTTGGACGTACCTCGCCCACTCCTTGGTAGAGTAACTCGAACATGGACAAAATCACGGAATCCGCCTCGCACATCTCCACCATTTCTAATCCCATCAAAAAACTTTTTAATGGCCACCCCCATCAAATTAAAACTAATTTAGAAAATGGGGATTACCTTTATGATAATTATCGCCATGCATCGTGGCATTATTTTTCAACTCCCGTACTAGAGCCTTCACATCCCCCCTTGGGGTAGATCCCGCAATCTTGGTCATGATGGAAAAGACGGCATTCCTCGCAGAGGTCGACACAAATTTGGGGACCATTTCGGTGAGAATGGACTCAAAGTCCATCGTCATCTTCATTGGTGACTTTGATGAGAACCCAAGGAGTTCCCCTCCCCTGCACACTGACTCCTATTTTTGTACCAAAAAAGGTCAAAGGTTGTACTTTTACTCTTTCATGGTAGGCTTACCATACAGGTGACCTCTTGTTTGGTGTAATTTTCAAAGTTAAATTTTTGGAGGAGGCGTTTCATACAAGGAAAAATGTTTGTTGGCCTGTCGTACGGATTCAAATTCGGGTAAGTTGCATTTAAACATTTTACTATTGGTTGCCACTCCAATTCTGGATCCACCTCCTACAATTTTGAGCGGGAAAACTTGACATTCGAAATTCACTTAATTAATTTTGAATTTAAAAAAAAATTACGAGAAATCGTCCCAACATGGGGGGCTCTGAGTCCATTTCCTCCCTGTGGCAAGTCTACAAATCACAAAGTAAATTAATGACAAGAATATTAATTGTGATTAAAACTCTTGTATATTATTACATGATATTCAGCTTGGAAATAAATGTCCCACATTTTCTTGAGTGACCCAAAGTTTTCAGCTTTTAGTTCTTCGGGGAGGACGACGAGACTGAGAGAGGCGGGATCGTCCAGTAAATTGAACAAAACTTCGGATTTGGTTTCATTGCTCATTTTGGCGGTCATGACGTCCGTAAAGTTGACCATGGTCAAGGGCTCATTGTTCAAATTGAGGGCAGAGGTCATCATACAAGCAAAATATTTCCACTGAGAGAAGGTCAAGAACAATTAAATGATGTAAAATGATAAAATAATTAAATTTGAATTAACTTACGAAATTGTCAACGACAGTCATGGATTGGTTGGTGGGTGGGACGTTGCATTGCTGTTTGAACAGGCCGAGATGATTGTAGTCGAACCTTTCCCTTTTGCAGCATCTTTTCTGGAAGAATCCCCTGGCGTGGTGGCCCTTACTTTGGTGACATTCTCCCAGGACTTCCGTCTACCACAAATCATTATTACCATTTAATTAATCAATTTAATTATTTTTTTGGGACGAACCACAATTAGGAGGGAAGCCAAGAGGAAAACGCAGTTTCTTGATATGGTGGCCATCTTTAGAAGAAGAGTAAACTGAAAATTGTGACTCTGGTCGTCATTTTTATACTCTCACTCCGCCTCATGGTTTCTATTCAATCCATTTTTGAAAGGACTTTAAGTTTTACTAAAAAAAAGTTTTCAAAATTTAAATTTAGAAGTGGCCATCAAGTTGACAGCTCGTGTTTGCACTTGACTGAAATTCAATTGAAGACTACAATTTATTCGTGACGAAAATGGCAATCAAGTTAACTTTTTTTAATTTTAATTCGTACAACTTATTTTGGCCATATATATGGGTCTCCACTTGTGGCCGCATTTTTGGAATGTAAATTTTGCCAGTGGCGTCGATCTGGCACAAATTGAATAATTTGAAAATGGCATCCATAGGTTGGTAATATGGAGAGGCTAGAAATGTTCAATTGGAAATATTTTATGCCTCTTCAATGGGCCCCATTTTATCTATAAAATTCTGGCCAGCTTGATACACAAATTAAAGTATTCCATTTTGGGTCATTTCATGAAGAACACTTGACATGAGGGGCGTCAAAGTGAATGGACAATTATTTTTTGCCCTCAAAGGTCATTTGTCAAGGGGAGAGTACAAGATTGAACTTGAAATTCTCCATTTTTACAATGGATGAAGGGCACGATGGTCAATGGAGTAAATCATGCAACAACTTGTTGAAATTTTAAAAAATACAAAGATTCTCATACAGAGCGTGCAAAACCACTCAAAAATTCACGTCGTGTTTCCTGTGTCCTCCCATCAAGTTTAATTGACTTTCTAGAACCCACTTACATCCAAGTTCATCTAATAGCCAATCCCCAAGTGCCTAAACTCCGCATTGTTCTAGGCGGTCATGTCAAATTTTAAATACGTATACATTTAGTTAAATTATAAATGATGGTAAAATCATATGGAACTGTTCCATTGGAACATCATTTTTCAATCAAATTGACGACTGACTCAGATCAAGGCAGTCTTTGACTTAAACCAATTAATACTTCAATTAATTAATGGAAGTAAATTAATTAAATTAGTAACAATTTGGATGAGGCAAATCAATTTATGAAGACTCTTGTCATTCACAAAAATAATTGGAAAATAAATATTTTATTGGACATTCATTCAAAACTAGATAAAATTGAACAGGAAATTAAACTCGTGAGTTAATTTTAAAATTTAAGCGTTCCCGCTGGTAAAGCTGGTGCGCTGTTGAGGAGTTTGTATTTGTTGGTGATTCCGGATATCATTTTTAATACTTTCTCTAATTTTCCATTTAAAATCTGGATTCTTGTCCACCACCACAGGGGAAATTACATTACTTTTGTCCACCACTTCCGTCGCTTGGGGCGCTGGTGGTGATGGCGAGCCACTGGGAATTGGTTGAGATTGGCTATGTGAACGATATGGTTGGGGAGTAAAAGTAGGCCCAAAGTTTCTCCTGGCAAGGGGATTTGAGCTAATCAAACTTGAAAAGAAATTGACTATGCGCCCACTCCCATATTTCAAATTCTCCGTCAACTGTGAAATAAATTAAAATATTAATTAATTAAATTAAATTAAAATTATTTCTCACTATAAACTTACTGTGGGAATAAATTGACTGGTGACGACGCTTCGCCTTCCTGGCGTGGTAACTTGTTTAAATCCACTGATGATTGGTTGGAAAAACGACCAAGAATATTTTTCAGTTGATTTTTCCTCCGTCTTTTTTGACCCGGGTCGAATCTTTTTAATTACAATTTTCTTGAGTACCTTCTTGGTGGAATTTTGAATTTGACCTGGGTCACTTATTTTAGACTGAACTGGAAAGCCAGTGATTCCCAGTTCGTCTAATTGGTACCGTTTACATGGACAATTTAAAATCCGGTCCAATTTGGGACTCCCGCTCATGTACAAAGTAGAAATTTTAAATTTGGGGATTTGGGGAGACGAAGTGGAATCGGTCTCATTGTCCCACTGGGAAAAATCGATGGGTAAATTCAAAGCTTTTAAGACGTCCGTGATGTCATCCTACACAAATTAAAAAGAATTTAATTATCAATTAAAATAAATTATTTGTAAGACTTACAGGGGGTTCGGTAGCTTGATGGGTTTGATGGAAAAAGGAGAGGGAGATGAGGAAAAGTGAGAATTTCATGTCAAAAATGATTGGGAAGGAAGGAATGAGGAAAGTTGTGAGAAAAACACGAGACTAACAAACTTTGGAGTAAGATGAAACAAAGTTTGTCATTTTGTTGGTCAAATTGGGTTTGTGTATCAAAGATGAGATTGATGGAAAAAGGGGAAGCCGCAGAGGGAGGAACCGGTCTCTCAAGTTTCGATTTCTCTATGCAAATTCCTCACAATCTAACAGTGCGGCATGGGCCTTTAAGTAGAAATTCTGGTTCAGCCCCATCCAATTCCCTACTTTACTCCTGTAACAGAGGCATCACATGGCCAAAATGCATTTGTTCAGGTGTGCCATTCTGCCGGTTGTGGCTGGGAGGCTGAATTGGTGGCATGTAATTAATTATCAAGTTGGACACGTAGATCAAATGCTGCACTTTATCGTCATGTTCATTCATTCAAATGTAAACAGGGACAAGTTGAGAACCATAAAAAATGGGCAAAACTTGATTGTGCATTCTTACAAAAATGCCAAGTTCAGTGGTCACTGGGAATCAAGTCCATTTTTATTCTGAAAGTGTCAAAGAACGAATTAACTTGAAAAAATGAACCAGCCATTTTTGGATATGAAGATGAGAGTGAATTGAATCTTGTTCATGGTAAAAAAAAGAATTAGAAATCACAGAGTAATGAGGGATCTCGTTAATTATTTATAATAATTAAATGATGGATGATGAAGATAGCAGATTTTGTGTTTAAGTTGGACGCTAATTATTTGATCATCATGGGCTGCATTTGCTCAGTTGAAGGAGTTAAATTTTCCCCTTTCTCGTATTCTGACTGAGAGTTAGTGGTCAAGTGACGTTTAATAATTTTGTCACTCTTTTGGTTATGATCGAGTACTTCAGGTCGAGCTTAAAGTTTTAATTTGACCCGCCCAACCCAATTTTGACCCGATTATCTGACTGGGACCCGGGAATAAATGAGTTTAAATTATACTTGTTGGTGGAAAATTTATGTAAAATATTTATTTTGGTTAATTTTAATTCAAAAGAATCCTTGAAAGCCGTCTCAAGTGAATTTCTATTGGAAATATCTTTCATCGTCAACAAATCTAATTTCTTCCTTGTCCGCAGTTTTTCGGCAAAATTAAACCGAGTGGCGTCCAAGTGCACCAAAATGTCAGTTAATTATTTCATCAAGTCAATAATAAAATAATAAATGTCGCCTCGTTTATTCTGTAAACGGGTCAAAAAATATATGTCACGTGACATTTGCCAAATTTACAAGCTTAGAGTAATTTAATTATTGGCCTTATGAAACAGGTGAGCCCAAATTTGATTTGACCATAAATTCATGTTTTTCTGCCCAATTTTTTGGGAGATGAAATAACACGAGAATTTAACTCGTCTCAATCATAAACCACTACAAAGTGACCACAACATTTTTTAGTGAAAAAAATTATTCATCTCTGCCCAATTCTCGTCAAAATGAACAAAATATGTGGAACATTTTCGTTGCGGTAAAAATTAAAAAAAAATGAAAGGCTGTCAAAAAGACATGACCTCTGTACAAATTAAAACTTAGATGAGCCTAACCTAAAAATGATTTAATTAAGTTACATCTTAAATTCAAAATGAATAAAAGATCATCAAAATTTCTTCCAAATCTTTGGAAGAAAATGAAATAGTCAAGGAATCTATGATCCCCCTGGTCGGTTTAATTGTCCAAGTTGGTCTGCTTTGGTGCGGGAAATTTGAAATGAATTTATAAGGAAAATTGTAGTCTTAAAAGTTGATTTTGATTAACAATTGAATAGCCAATTATTTTGGGAAATTTGTTGCAATAAAAGTTCATAAATTGACCAAAAATTGGCACTTGTGTTTATTAAATGGTGGGAAATTTTGTACAAATATTTCTGCCCGTCTTTCCTGCTCATGTGTCTGGACAAATGCCAAGGAATTCAGCCGAACTTTTCCTGTAGAGAAACACTTTTCAAGGAATGCGGCACTTTATTTTGTTGGATTGTGTCCAGCACTTTTTTAACTGAACACTCAACATTTTTTTTTTAATTTTGTTGAAAATGACTGTTGAGATGATCTCAATTAATTTAATAAAATCTAAAAATTATAGTTAAATGAAATGCAACAAAATCATATTATTTATTTTACAAAACTTGGCCCCATTAAAATTCATAATCTCCGAATGTCTGAATTCGCAATTTGACTGACTCGCCATCTCACAATTTTGACACGAGGAGAATAAATTAAAGTATAATTTAAATGAATTGGAACTCGTCTTAAATATTAATTGCACTAACCAATTGGGGGATTTAGTTCTGAAATTACGACATGCCAACTAAACGGCATGCCAGTTTAACAGAAACGCTGTTAAAATCACACAATGTTAATTTTATTAAAATCCCTCTCACGCCGTATTCTTACTTGAAAGATGTTTAATAATTATTTCAAAATATTGCAAATATTTTGCACTTGTGGGAATATTTACAACTTTTCCCTGTTTGTCTAAGCGACATTTTGGAGTAAAAGTAGTAGAATGGTCAAAGATCAAATAGCAAAGCGTTTTTTGTGACAAGTAAAAAATGGTGAGGATTTCATGACACTGGAGCTGCCCCGTGGAAAAGACGGGTATAAAAACATGTCAGAACTAGTTTTGGTCAAGGTCAACCCGGTGGAGTGGAACGTGAGAACTGGGAAGCAGCTCGCCTTGAGAAATGAAAAGCTCCATTTTTTACCGTCATTGACTAATGAATTTGAACCAAAATTACACAAAAAAGTGGATTATCCCCACACACAAAAAAGGAAGGATTTCTTACAGGAAAAGCCTCCAATTCCCACCCACAAAAACGATCAAATTTCCAGTCTATTTAATTATCCCAAATAATGGACAAATTAAAGTCCAATATTTAACTCCAACTTCTTAATTTGTTTAGTCAGTCTTCCCTCTTCCTTAACTATTCAATTAACTCTTGACCTCAGTCAAGGTCTTTATTTCCATACTTTTTTGTCCTTTACCCCACATAACTATCATGTTCATCTCTAATTGACTTGTACATTAAATCTCTCCACAGTCACAATTTAATTTATTCCTAATTTCCATCTGAGTCAGTCCAGTATTAATTTTAACACCGAAAATCAAATGGACGATATTGTTACTAAAGAAGAAGCCGGCATCTTGCTCAAGGTAATTTAAATATTTTCTTTAATTACACATTTTAATTTAGTTAAATTAATTAAATTTTAATAGTTTCGTCACCAAATTGCCGATCTTCTCCCTGGCTTTAATGACTATCAAAAACAGGACATCTGGCTTTTACGATGGCTCCGTGGTAATTTTAAAATAAAATTTTACCCCAAATCACTTAAATACAATTTAATTACGATTTTAATCATTGTCATTAATTTTGAAGCTAGAGATTTAAATTTGAATAAGGCAGAGGAGATGTTGCGAAAGGTAATTTTCACCGAAATGTCCAAAAAAAATTATTGCAATTTGTACAGCTTTCCTTGGATTATTTTCAGTCCTTGAAATGGCGGGAGGATAAGAAAATAGATGACTACGTCAAATGGGAAATTTCTGACTACGTCGATCAAACTTGCTCCTGTCGTACACCCGGCTTTGACAAGGATGGCAGCATAGGTAAAGACCAAGAGAATTAATGAGAAAGACATTTTGGCGATTTGAGTAATTAATTGGAGATTAAATTAGTGATAGTGATTGCATACGGACTCTGGGACGTGAAAAAAATTTGTGCCATGGGATGTGGGGACCGTTTGTTGGAGTATGCGGCGATCCAATTTGAAAATATGATGAAATACCTCGAATTCTGTACCACCAAAGATCGCTACATTCATCAATTTGTCGCCATCTTGGACTTTAAACATTTCTCATTGACCCAACTGGCCTCCAAACAAAGTAATTCACATTTAAATATTTTTTACAATTACACTTCAATTAATCAACACATTTAAATTTCAGCCATTGAGCTCGTCATGAATTTAATCCAAATATTTGAGGATAATTATCCAGGTGAGTTATTTTATCCCAATCAAATTTTCCTCCTCATAAGTCAAAATATTTAATTAAATCAAATTGATTAATTTTAAATGTAGAAACTCTCAAAAGCGCTTGGGTGCTCAATGCTCCAAAATATTTTGAAATTTTGTATACTTTTGTCAAGGTGAGTTCAAAATATTTTTTAAAAATTTTGAAACGGAATTAATTAGTTTTAATGGCAGCCTCTTTTGAGCGCCAAAACAATTGCAAAAGTCCACATTCATGGGACTGTTGGCTACCGGGAGCAACTTTTGAAAGCAGTGGACGCTTATCAGCTTTCAAGTCAATATGGCGGGGCTCTCACAAGTGTCCCTGAGGTTTGGTTAAATTGTTTTAATTTAATTACAATTAACTTACTTCATTTTCATTCATGATAGTACCGACCCTGCTACGGGTTTTTAGACTACCCCGCCTATGAAATATTTCCAGAGGAGGAAATGACCGAAATATTTTTAGGGGCGGGGATGAAACACACCATCACTCACAGCCTTCCCATTGGCATGTCCATGAGGTCAAATATTTACATAATTCTATTGGTAAATGGTCAATTAAAATTGATTTAAATTGTAGTTGGAATTTTAAAACTCAAGACTATGATATTGGCTACCTCGTTGAATATCAACAACCAGAGAGTGAGGCCCCGCCCATAATTTTGTTTAGTGGGGAGAATGTGGATGCCCACCTTCACGTCCAGACGGGCGCCATTGTAGCTGAGCGATGTGGAGACTGTAATTAAATTAAATTAATGAATTAAGTAATTTAAATTAAATGCTAAATAAATTGGTAGACTCGCTCGTCTTGGACAACACAAAGAGTCGATTTCGTGGGAAATATGTCCGCTTTGGGGTTCGTGTCAAGCCCAATGGACCAATGGACGGATTTTGGTATGAACATTGTGCTCGTCCGGGGAACAAATTGTATAAAAATATTTGGTAACTCCGTTGACAATTAGTTTTAAAAAACTGTTCATTAAATTTCGCATCCTGTTTAATTGTATGGAATCATGGAGGGAAGGTATTTTGGCAGAATTTTTTGTAATGGGGGACTCAGTTTGAGATGCCAAAAATTAGTAATAAAAATTATGACATCAGCACTATATTTCTATTTTACAACATGGAAAATTGTTTTATGCATATTTTAAATTAATTTGTACAAAATGGGCCGCATGAACACCGATGACCGATCCAAGTTTAATGCTCTTTAATTTTTGATCAAAAATTCTTTATCAAAAACTGGAGGTCACTTTTTTTAAATCTACGAGTCAAGGACAAAGCGCGGGGGAGTGGATGGGTCCATGATAAGATAAACTGAGCCATTTAATCACGTTTAACTAATCAAGGAGAGAACGTGTTGAATCTAACTTGGTCTGGAATATTCCCTACAAATTAAGTTAAAGGCCATGGCTGGGAATCTTGTTGGAGGGACGTGGAACTTAGATGGGACCATTCGGTTTCGTATGCTCCTCCCATCGGATCTATCCATCGTGGTGGAGTACCTGCAGCTCAATTTTTTTCCAGATGAACCACTTGGCTCCATCATTGGAACGTCAAAGGCTAAGGAAGAGGACGATCTAAAATATTTGGCCCATATTCTCCCGCTCAATTTAAGTTTTGCTGCTTACCATAAGGACACAGAACAAGTACATTTGTAGGAGTTACAGCTTAAAGTTTAATTGGTGATAATAATCCCGGGTTTTATGATGTAAATTAATTCCAGCAATCATTGCTGTAGATTGTGGGGGTGCTTCTCATCAGTCCAAAAAAACGGGAGAGTGGTCCATCCGTGAGTACCAGTTCTACTGAATACAAAACAAAAGCCCAATTTGTGCGACCCCTCCAAGCTAAAGATGAAGAAATTCCGGAATTTAATGGTCTTCATGAATGGGCTTCTTTCCGACTCTTGTCCACCCATAAAAATTACCGGCAGCGGGGATTGGCCACAGAAATGATCAGAAAGGGTCTGGCTTTTGTCAAGGATTCCGGATTTCTGGCTGTCAAAGCAGTCACTACAAATCCACACTCCCGGGCAACGTTTTTAAAAATGGGATTTAGTGGACACGGAAAAGTTTATTATGGGGACTTGAAAGATTTAGAGGGGAATTTATTGAGGCCACACCGAGGGGAGGATGATTTTGTACAGGTCATGGCCATTAGCTTTGTCAAATTTCAAATGAAATAAAATTATGTCACCAAAAGATTCGCCATACTTAATTATTTATGCAGACATATTTTGCACAACTCTCCCGAATTTATGTTTTGTTGTTTCAAGGGTTTTTGGCAACCCGGGAGAGGAGCAATGAAGTACTTCATTGCTCCACGTGAGTAGAAAATCAGGTGTACAATCACAATTAATTAATTCAATTAAGACACCAATAAAAGAAACAGTTTTTCCAAAATGATGTAAAAAAAATTGGACAATAATTTAAACTTTTATTTTTACTCAACTCAACTAAAATCCATCCCAAAAATTTTTAGTGCTATTGAAAATTCCGCAACAATTTAGTTAGAGTAACTTCCAATTCATATTGGTCTCGAGTTGATCAACTCCATCTAGAATTTTTTACTGGCTTTCTGTCAAGAAATAAAGGAAGGAGTCAGTTGATCTAGAATGTTGACAAAGGAAGAGAACCGATTTAATTTCAGGGCCGTTCACTGGGTCTCCCGGCTCACTTTGGGAGCGTGAAGTCAGCAGCCAGCAGCTTGGCTGCTAAAAGCGTGAAGTTAGCAGCCAAAATTTTTTTTATTGGCCAGA
>JAQIVZ010002109.1:0-23922 GCA_034700945.1 Arrhopalites spinosus
GTAGACCTCTAACAAGTTCTAGTATAACATACTCAAATATCTTGGTCATCGCTTTACAACGAACGGAGATAAAAAATTATAATCATTACTTTTTGATCTCCCCTCGTACCTTACAAACTGAGGACTGAGAACCGCATCTCTCTCTCTCTCTCTCTGCCTCAGTATCCAACTAAATTTGGACCTTTTCTTCACTAACTTGGACGACACTCTCAATAGCCTATGAATGACGGCGGTACAGATCGACAATAAGATTATCCTTATGCCTTGTTACACATCCCTTATCCATATCATCAATGTTCTACCATTATTTCCCATCCATTTCTATATCTATATATTTATAGCAAAAAGAGTTTTTTTTGCATACAAAATTCAACTCTCTACAGAGAGAGAGAGAGAGAGAGAGTCATAGCCAATTGAAAAGTATTCTTCGAGAAATGTTTCCCTTTTCTTTTTTATATTACATATATCAGTCTATGGCCCTACATTTACATTCACTTTCTTTTTACTTTGCCTGGCCCCTACAAATTTTATACTAAACTATGGAAAAGCTTGAGAGAAGAAGAGGGAAAAAATCTTTTGAATAATAAAATGTGCACTAACATTTGCATGAAAACTTTTTACTACACATTTTGGAGAGAGAGAGGAACGTCATGTGTCCTTTTTCTACGTCTCAACCAATGTTGACTAATTTGCAAATATCTGTGTACATGTACATGTATATTTAAAAGAGAAAGGGGAATCTGTTGTATGGATACAGTAAAAAAAATATTTTGTTTTCACTCGACAAAGAGAAAACTAAAGACAAAACCAATGGGGCTCATGTACTTTCCCTTTTCCTCTCTCTCTTTCTCTTTTTCCTAGACGTTTGTCATGAATGTGTCTATGATTCCGCATGAAGACATTTTCCCTCCACGTTCGCCCTTGTTTTGTTTTCTTCATTTTGTGGAAAAGAGCTTATGTGCAAAAAAAGAAAGAGGAGTGACAGTAGAGAGAGAGAGAGAGAGAGAAAAAGAGAACATTCTAGTTTTTAGTTAGAATGTACAAAATATAGATAGATCTTAGACACAAACAGCCAAAGCTTCTTCTCCTTCCAGTCAAGTCCCAGTGAAACAAGTCCGAATTTCAATTTACACTTCAAGTTTGAAGGCTTTTCTCTCTCTCTCTCTCTAGTTGCCTTTCCTTTGACTCAATTGCGAAGCTTGAGGCAGTTGTGTAAATATCCCAAGGAAAAATAAGCAAGATGTATGGCCTACCCCTTTAATATGATGTGTGTGTGTGTGTGTCTATTTATGTAAACAGAATTGAAAGGCTGTCTTGTAAAGTAATTCTATGGAATGGAATGAAAGTGCATTGCAGTATGGATCCCTATCATCTAAAAAGTATTTTATACCTGCCAACCATCCTCCTGCTACATATAGTCTACCATACAAAAAACCAACTCCACAGGGTATTACATACAGTGTGTATACATACATGTATGTACGGTTGAGAATGATAATGATAATTCAGGAGGATGCGAAAGAGTAGGTGAAGCAAAGCATCTTCTTTTGTCCTGTCATTGTTACAGGGAAATTCAATGAAATATGAGAAATTTGTAGGGGAAAACGTGCTCTTCATCTCCAAAACATCTTGATATGGCCAACCCTATCTTGTACACTACATATACATATATGTTGTATATGTACATGTATACACAGTTAAACTTTAACAAGGACACAAAATAAATAGATGAGATACTTGACTTCACCATCCACTCACATGAAGAGAGAGAGAGAGAGATATGCATGGTGCATAACATTGAACAAGAGAAAACCATGTAAAAGACTCAATTGCTAAAGGGAGGCGGTTGTACTAAATTACATTACGTTTTGTATCACAAACAAATGAAACAGTTCCCCTCCCCCTCTTCCTCCTCCTCCTCCCTTTTTTGTGCTCCCAGGCTCTTGTTGTACAAATTTTAGAGTTTTTGGGTAATCGGAGACACTAGCATTGGCTCATTTTCTCGTCACCAACAGTTAATTGGATAGAGAGAGAGGGGGGGACATGTGTAAATTTTGGGGTTTGTAGAGGATAATGAAAGTTGAAAAGAGAGAGAGAGAGTAAAATGTAAAATGTTTATGTTATAGACTGACAATGGACAACATATAAAATAGAGAAAAAAGATAATAATCCTTATCATTTTCTAACCTACAACCTTTATTAATAGACTAGGCGGAAACTTTTCTCTCTCTCTCTCTCTCTCTCTCCCTCTTCTTGTGTCCATGAAGAGAGAGAAGACATCAAGTTTAATTTAAGGTCAATGTTCCAGCCACAACATTTTGACTATACAGTTCCAAATTAGTGTAGCGTGTAGCCTGTGTCTTATTTGTTTGTGTGGAGTGTAGGAAAATTAGAAGGGGTCGGAAATGAGGAAATTAGTTAGTTTTCTAATTTTCGATCTAGTTAATTTATGCTGATTAATATATTACCCCTATGTATATATATATAAGACCACATGCTACCCAAAGTACGCACACGTGCTCTCAAGACAAAATCTGAGAGACATCAAAATAGAAAAAAATTATAAGACAAATAAAAAACTCTTATATTTTTTATAATAACTATACAGTTATAGTAGTATAGAGCAATTTTTTAAGTGTCATGTAAAATAAATGTTTTTTATGAGGAAATAACTTAAAGATTTATAGCAAGACTTATAATAAAAATTGTACATATAAATAAGGTTCATTATATTTTGATAATAAAATTGATTTAAAAAATATATTTCATCATTTGAAATCAGATTGAGATTGTCAGCTTAGAAAAAAATAGAGAGAAGAATTTTTTTTTTGAAGAGCCAACGATAATTTTTCTTGTCCTCATAAATAAAATAAAATAGTATGGATGAGTCTCCCCTTTTGTGTGTGTGTGTATGTTGACTCCATTGTATATAAAAATGTGTGACCCGGGTGTTAAACAGGTTAGAATGTAAAATAGGAATACAATAGAAAGAGATGAAAAAATCCAGGTGAGCGTGAAGTCACGGCTAATAATTGGACCCCACATTATCTACTCAACATAATTCATGAATTCATGGAGGGGATAAGTATCAATACTACGTTTCTTTTTATTTTGTTATAGACACAAACACACTTTTCTCTCTCTCTCTATCTCTCTCTCTGTCGAAGACTCTAAACATTTGATTTTCGGTAATATTAAATGCATAAAAGGTTCAAGTCCATGCTTCATGCTGTTGCTGCAAATGAAAAGGTACTCGAGAGAAAGAAATCTCCATTTTTTATTTACTATTCTCATAAACTCAACTCTTAAAAAAATATTTTTCATGTGTTTACACTTCCACGCGCCTTCAATCTCTCTCTCTCTCTTGACTAATCATAATCACAAACTCTTGTGTGTGTGTGATATATAGACATATCATCCACTAAATTTGTTCAAGTGAACCGTAACAAATTCAAATATTTTCATTATTATTTACTACGACTCAACTACAGATACACACAACAAAAATAAAATACAGCTTCAGCTTCAACTTCAGCTTGAAAATATTTTTTTTTGGCAATGACAATTTAATGAGAATATTTTTCAATTATTTTTAAAACACCTTTTTTGCTAAGTTTTAACTGTAGACAAGTGTGACCAAAAAAAGAATGACCTCTCCCATCTCTCTGTCATGAAAAATGAATTTCTCAATGAAATATTTACATTTGCCATTTTTACTCATAAACCACTTGAGATCTCTTGTGAGATGAGAGTCGAGAGAGAGAGAGAGATCACCCACGTAGAGAAATATTGGAAAAAATTGAAATTACAACATGTAAATGGTCAAAATACTATAAAAACTAGATACGAGTACGAGTATTCTTGGCTATCTTTAAAGGTTACAAATTTATTTAGACGTAGGTTAAAAAAGAAACGACCACAGAGAAAAATACTTAAAAGAGTAGGCAACACAAAGTAAAATGGCCTCTCCCCTACTGAGTTACTTGAGTTATAAAGGAAATTACAAGTGAAATCTCAGATTCTTGTAAAAAAACCCCTTCAAGTACATACTCCATACTGAAGACACACATAAAAGCTGTTACGTGCTCCATGACATAATTCATCAATATAGAAAAAGAGCCCTTCGAGTGTCCTCTGTTTGTAGAGTTCCACATGTTATTATCATGTTCAAGTTAATCGTCCCCATAGACAAGAGAGAGAGAGAGAAAAAAAGGTGTAAACGAAAAAGTCAAAAGTGTATAATATACAACCCTCTGTAATTTAAGTACTATAGAGGTAAAGAAGTAAGTTTACAACATCAACTTTATAAAGGTATTACAAGAGAAAAAAAGCTAGTGAAGAAAAAAATACAAGAGGTGTAGGTAATCGCTTGTTTGTTTAGCATTGTGCTAACAATATACTCTAATATATAATACAGTGTATACGTCATGTACCACAATCCATCTTTTTTTTATCCTTCTCTTCCCGTCCACATCATCATCACCATCATCTAGGAGGAGGGAAGCTCACCATTTCATTAGCAAGCCTAGCATGGGGTTCTCTGTCTCTCTGGTGTTTTGTACAAAGGTTAAAATTTTGAAGGAGTACTCAAAACGAGGCAAGAAATTATTATTACCATTGGGATATAATATTTCTATGTATTACATCCTGTCGCTTCCTTTTTAGACACTTTTTTTCTCAACTGTATTCTATATAAATTATAGTCTCAAAACAGAAAGAGAGAGAGAGGTTAATACAAATTTTTGTGTGAGTTGTATGATATACCTGTGTCATTTTGTGTTTATGCCTTATGGTGTGGACAATAAAAAAATTATATGAGTATGTTTGTCCATGTATTTTTCATGAAATTCTGTTCTAGTTTAAACCACTCACGTATTCGTATATATAAATATAAAATAATAGAGTCTGGACAGACTGGACAAAAAAAAAGTTGGAGTAAAAATAAAGCCGACAAACCACACTTGGTACATTTTACATTTTCTCCACACCCGTCACTTTTCCTACACACACACACAGGACAAGCGATGACAACAAGGGAGTTGCTTTTTTGAAATGATAAAATATTTGTTTTGACAGATATATCTGTAACCCATAAAATTGGTTTCAAACTATATTTTACGTAACTACAGATATATTGGGGAGTGTGTAAGAGTCATATCTTTTTCATATGTATTTTATTTAAAGTGGAAATTTATCTCTGGTCAATAGAATAAATAATATTTATTTTTGTCTTTGGTACGTATAAGATACATATAAAGATATTAGTCTACACATTGGCTCTGTGATTTCTGATTGTTTATTTAATACAAAAAATGTGTGTTTGTCTCTTATATCCATTTTTTTTGCTTGTCAAACTTGAACATTTCAATCTTAATCCTTTTTTTTCTCTTTTTTTCATTCAATTTCAATATACGCAATTCTTTAAATATTTACTCTTCCTTTTAACCTTCAACTTGTCACAACAAACGACATCGGACATGACTTCAATTCTACTCTGTGGAGAATTTGAGTTGAACGGGTTGAAATTGTAGAATGGATTTTAGTAATATTATCATTTTATCATTTAAAAAATTACGTCATTTTTACGAAATTGTTTCATTTTTGTCTGAATTCCAGACTTTTTTAAAGTTTAGATCGTAAAAGAAGCAGACAATATCAAATTTTGCATGTAATTACACCAGTCATAAAATTTTGAGCAACAATGTAATGTAAATGATCTTTTTTCTTCAAAGATTGAAAAAAAACTGTCGGTTTACTTTTTTATCTTTAATGGAAAGCCATTGTGAAGAACTTGTATGCAAAAATATGGAAAAAGTTATCATGGCCATAGCTGAAAGAAGAGAACAAGAAAAGGAGGGAGACGTGGTACCATAAATTTAATAAATGTAAGTAGAGAAGTATAAACATAATTTTAACATTCAATTAGACTAAAAAGATGTACATAAAAGTAAACTCACCTGGATGTTGATCCAGATAATCCACGAGGCAATAAAAGCAGAGTTGTCGAAGAGGCGTGAAATTTTCATTTTTTTATATTTCTCTCTGCTACTTTCCACCCTCAAGCTTAAAGTATTTTATGTTTTGTATTCAGTTCTCCCTCAATTTTTTATCTTCTTCTCCCCGCACATACACAACCGTTGGAGTAGCAGGAGCAAGAAATTTGAACTGATTTTTTTTTAAATACAAGATATTACAAGTTTTTTGGGGGGGACCATTTGTCAGTCCATAAAATGAAGGGAATCATTTCCTCCTTAAAAAAATTGACATGACGTAATTGTCATAAAACAATAATTGTAATTGTATTCCAATGTCCAACCTTTTTTTCTTCACTGATAATGGAGCGAGGGGGTGTATGAAGATTATACAGCAGCCAATTCCTCTTGTTGTTTTGCTCTCTGTATTTTATATAGAGCCAATGCGTTACGTGAATGAAATAAAATTCCCAAAGAATTTGTTGCACACACACACGACGACGATGAGGGGAGGGGTGTGGTGGTGGTAAAAAGATTTTCTAATTTTCAATTTGCCATAAAATAAAACTCACTAGCAGTACCACACAATCTATTATAAGTCTCTCTCTCTCTACGTGAACAACTTGTCTATATAAGGAAAAAGGATTGTATAAGAGTCCTAGTCAATAATTTGGAATGGTTTGTGTGTGTGTGCCAAGTTTTTTTTCAAAGTTTATGACTTTTTTTTGCCCAAGTCTCTCTCTCTGACTTTTCCTTCTGCTCCTGATTGTTTCTTGTGACGTTGAGACTACAAATAATAACACAAAACACTTAGAATTCACCCGCCATCAGCATTTTCCGCTTTCTTGTCCTCTTTCTTTTTTGACTTTTTTTTTACTCTTTGCTGGTTCTTCCTTTTCAGTTTTTGTTTCAGTTTCAGAGGTTTTTTTATAAAAACTTTTAATTGAAGAGATTTTCTTTTCTTGTGTTGTGTCAATGAGATGAAATTTTATTTTTTAGGGAATTTTTTTGAGCACAAGGGACAAACACGCAAATATTTTTAGTCCGTTTTTTTTGTTCTTGTTGGTTGCAATCAACTAGTTAATGATGATTTGAATTTCTGTAAAATAAATAATAAATTTAATTTTGATTATTATTTGATTTGAAAATATTAGATTTTTTTACTCTATTTTATGCTATACAAGAGTCAACATTGAAAGAATTATATTAGAATTGAATATTTAGAAATAACAACAATATTCAATTTATTTTCTGTACAGATACAACTACAAGTACTTGAAAGAGTTTTTGAAGGAGAAGAATATGAGAGAGAGAGAGAGAGAGAGAGGGAGAGAGGGAAAAAAATGGAAAACAAAAATTCTTGTAACAATATTTTATCGTATTTGTCCAATAAAAAAATAATTTATGAGCACTTTCATTCCTCTTTCCCTCCCTTCCGTTAACCATCCGGAGCACAAAAACTTTCCTCTCCATTTACTGTGAATTTGAACAAATACACTGAATCAAAAACCTTTGTAAACACACACACACACTACAGAAAACACAACTCAAGACAAGTCTCAAACTTGAATGGAGAGAGAGAGCCATAAGGTCGGTCAGATATTTTATTTTGGCAAAAGGCTTGTCATAAAGCATGAGGAAATCTCAAATCATCAGATCTTTCATGCGTGTCATTACATTCAATTGGAAAAATTGCACATTGACCACTCAAACATTTCCACACACCACCCACAAATTTTTCAAATGTTCAACTCTTTCCGGTTTGCAAAAAGAAAGGAAAAAAAATTGACCAAACATGTTGAAAAAAATTTACTCTCTGTCTTTCGTATATTACATTAGGATCAAACAATTTGATTTGATTTTATGTTATGTATCTTCACAAAAATATACTTTTTTTTGTAAATCTCTTTCTTAAACATATTGAAGGTTGATCGTATTCGTGGTGGTCATAAAAGAGTTAAAATAATTTTTGGGACAACCGTTATAATAATTTAACAATGGAAAAGAAAAAAAACCAAAATTTTCTACTCATTGGTGCCATATAAAATTTGAAAATTTCTTGGTTGAGAATTGACATTTGAGACTTGGAAAATTGGGGGGAATGATTTCTGGAAATGGTAAATGCCACAAATGCTTGGAGAACAAAAAAAAAGTTTTAGTCTGAATAATGATTAAATGAGATAATCAGCTTTTGAGCGAGCGGAACTATTATAGAATTATATGATTGTCATGTACGTAGGAAGAAATATAAGAAGTTATAGAGAGAATCCTTACAAGTGAAAACCCTTATAGAGAGAATAACAAAAGAAAGTAGAGATTTTTTGAA
Organism: Arrhopalites spinosus; assembly: GCA_034700945.1. Classification (NCBI taxonomy): domain Eukaryota; kingdom Metazoa; phylum Arthropoda; class Collembola; order Symphypleona; family Arrhopalitidae; genus Arrhopalites; species Arrhopalites spinosus. Next base: position 8,299 of record JAQIVZ010002109.1, read on the forward strand.
ACCCCGTTCCTCCACAATGTCCATTATACAGATATTTACAAGGGAAAGAAACTCGCTCTCTCTCTCTACCTATGTGTATATTTATTAGAGAAATGCACACAAATATAAAAAAATCCAGTTTCCCATTCCCATAGAACGAGGGTTAGTGGTACTTGAAAATAGGGGTATAGTAAGATTATGTGTACATATGCTCTTTAGCATGGTAGTGAAGAAACGACAGTTACAACTCACTCGGTGAATAATTCTCTTGAAACTTATCGTGGTCGTCCGTATACGTTGTAACTGCGGTGTCGTTCCGCTCAGCTTACAATCCTCCCCTCCATCTCTCTCTCTCTCTCTCTCTCTCTCTTTGTGTAAGAGTCCCAATGTCCTCTCTTTTTTGCTGTCCTTTCGTCGTCGACGTCGTCACTCTCTCTCAACTTTGAGTTCAAATGCACTGTGCACTTTCACTTAAAGAGACTTTATGAGACGTACTTTATGCAATCGTTCCTTCATCCTTTTTACTTGACTCTCTCTCTCTCTTTTCTTACACGGAGGGGAATCGTATCAAATGTGTCTTGGAAACACGTCTCTCTATATCTACGCTGTATATATCTGTACATGTACACTGTGCAAAAAAGACATGACAAATGAATCTGATTATGAATATGCATGGTGACGCACCAAGACTTTCTCCCGTCAGTACATCTTGTGCATTGTACAAGAAACAGTTCTAAATTCATAGTCCAAAATTTTCCTAGTTATTCTTCTCCATCTCTATTTCTTGAACAACTCCTAAATATTAACTTATACAAAAACTCTTTTTTTTCTGACTTTCTCTTATCAAATTTCCCTTCTTTCTTCCTTTACCACGAAAAATATTGTTCGTAATTCTTTGTAGTAAGCAACCGCAGACGGGAGTCGCTAAATACAGTTGCATTTGCAGTTGTACTACTACTACAGATATATAACCTCCATGAATTTCTGCAGTTATTTTCTATAGTTTTTTTTGCCGAGTATTATAATAACAGATATATATATATATATATATCTGTCTATGAGTGACTTTCTCTCGCTGTACAAGTTTTCTTTGGCAGAACTTTGTCGTTTCACTGTACAATAATAATATGTACGTCTACGTCTATAGAGGGACTACAAAGGTCGGCAAATTTCTGTAAATATAATATTCCACTTCCTTCGTTCATATGCACTCTACCCAATTTCCTTTTTCCTTTCCCCCCTCTCGCTTCACCGATATCCCCACTTCTTTATATATGAAGTGGTTAGTATGACACAACTTTTTCTCCCTCGATGAAGGAAAGAGAGAGAGAGAGCGAGAGTATAAGGGAAAGCTTGTGGACAAGAAAAGTCAATTTATTCTCAATCTAACTTATATACAGAATAAAGGTGATACTAAATGGTCACCGTCACGGGGAGATTGATCCTAGGAGTAGGTTTCCAATGTGCTTTCTCTCTCTCTCTCTCTTTTTGTGTACGGTAGTTATATTCAAATTCATTCAATTTCTGCTATGTATTCCATGCACATTTTATATTTCTACAAATATCTCTGTCTGTATGTATTGATTTCTTTTGCTTGTTGGAAAATAGGCATATATTATATTAATAGTTTCGTGTCGTCTAGGGACTCTATAAATGATTCCTCTCTCTCTCTCTTTTTACTTTCACTTTGACTTTTACCTCCTTCACTCTTACTAGTTTTTTTTAAAAAAGAATTCTTAAGAAATTTGTTACTTCCGTATGCTGATTCCCTGTAGAGTGAATAGAGGAAATATTAGTGTTGCGAAAAACGTCACAGGGACGAGAAAAGTGAATGCGGAAAATGCGGTGACAACACACACACACACATATTTCTACAGGTAAATTCCTTTTATTTGTTTAGGCTCTCGTATAGAATGCACATGTTTAGTATGCTTCCTTCATGTCACTGACACAATAACATGGGAGTGAGACAGGAATCACAATTTTGGTGGACATTTGGCGTCCATGTGGACAGGAAAAGGAGTCCTAAAGAGAAACCTAGCTTCATTTTGGTTGAATTTACCAAATATTTTTGTATATTTGTATTCTAATTTTGTACGTGTGTGTTTGCACATGCACTGACAGTAATGCACTAGCCTAGCTACAAAAAATATTTGTAAACATGCGTGTCCAATTTTAATTTAGGATTTTTAGCTGTGAAAATTCTTCTATTTTTTGCATTATTTTTTTGTATTAAAAAACTGTCAAGTTGAAAGAAACTTTCATCATGTCAAAAATAATTGCTAAAAGGCTAAAAGAGAGTGAAATAAATTTGCAAATATATTGTCGAAAAAAGAAGATGAAGGGACAAACAGTACAAGTACCATGTTTATTGGTTGTTTGGAAGCTCGTTTCATTTTTAGCCTATTGTGATGCTGATACTCGATGCCATTTATTTTGAATCTATTAACGAATAATGATAATTATGTAAAATATCTTTAGCACGGAATTGACTTTTTTATTTTTATGACACTCATTTTCAATCCTTGACACAGTTTAGATTTTTTGTGTAAACTTTGATTTTGTGTTAATCTGTGCAAATTTTATTGAGCGTTAAATTTCCAATGTAAGTCAGTCTTTGTGTGCCTGTTTTCATTTAATTTTAAAAATTTAGATTCTGTACTGCAGTAAATAGTGGTACAAATGCCACGAGTATATTATTTGAAGGTTGTCAACAACAAATTTGTATCACAATCCTACCTGCATCCATGTATAGTAAACAAAATTAAAAAGAAAAAATAAAACATTTTTTGAAACCTTTTCCTAGAAAAACTAAAAATAATTTGTCAAATTGCATCCCGGAAAAGTTGTTGAAAAAAACTTACTCTTTGATGTCACAATGTCAAATTGTCAATTACAGTCCTCCCGTTTGTGGTTGTGGTGGACTAAAATTTCTCTGTACTTGTCACAAGAATCTCTTTGAGAAGAAAAAGCAAAACTAACGATGTAATCAGGAATAGAGTGGATAAACTTGTGTTGACCACCACAAATAAAAAAAAACAAGTTTCACAATTTTTTTACTTGTTCCTCCTGTCTATTTTTTGGGTTCTTTGTGTGCTGTCTCTCCTACACAAATGCGATATATGGTACGAGTAGTACTAGTACAGAATCTGTGTACAATATTATTGTTCACCTTTTAAATTTTGTAGAGAAATGGGGTCAAGTCACAATGAATCAATGTAAAAGTCAAGTCTTGGTATTGGAGAGAGTGAGACTATTCATGTCCATAAGGAAAAAATTGAGACTTTATGAACTTCATCCACAGACTTGGAAAGACGATACGGATGAGGACAAGGACAGTGTAATGGTTTGGACTCCAAAGTTCCAAAGTAATTGGCTCCAAATCGGATGGAAGAACAATAGACACATTTTCTCAGGTTGACTGCCTCCAATTGCAATCATAAAGCACACGCACGAGACAACAATTACATCCAGAAAAAAAGAGTTGTACGAGGAGTACAAGAAAAAAACCTGGAAGGAAATAGTACGCAAATAAAGAAACAAGCCACAGTTCAACCAGTTTACAACAACATGAAGACAACCTAAATGGGAAAATATTAACCTCTTTTTACATGACAGAGAAACACTTTTCTAAAGTTTCTCTTACATGAACTGTTTTTTTTTTAAAAAATAGTGTTCTGTAAATGAAAAAAAATCGTTTTATTTCTATTCCCGTTTGGTACTTTTAACCCCAAAAATTTAAACTTATTTTTGAAATTTCTCAACAATACAAATATTATTTGAAAAAAAGACAAGAGAAATAATTCCAGTATTAAATAAAATAATAGTATTTGAATAAAGTCATTAAAAAATTAATTACAACAAGAAATACCTACACAGGTGAAAAAAGTAATTAATATTATGACTCTTATTTCTTGAGAATAATAAAAATTAAAAGAGACCATATATATAGAATATATATCTACTTACAGTAGTAACACGTGAATTATAATGATAAATAATTGAACGAGTAATAACTTGATGACTTTTCTCTAATCTGTATCAAACTAATACCTTTTGAATGGGTTGAATAAACGATGAAATTAATGGGGAGTCATTAAATATGGTGACAGAGGAGTGAGTATAAGCCTTCACACTAATTTTCACTTTTGTCTCTCTCTCTCTGTATATTATGATATATGAAAATCTTGTCTTTTTACTAGTTAATTAATGATGATGGTTTATATAAAAAAAACGCACAGCACGAACAAGGAGAATTTTATGGAAATGAGGGAGACTGGGATTGTTAAAACAATTAGAAAAATTAGCTTTCAGCTTTTGTCTTGTACATAGACATGTTCACACACCACAATAATCATGATAATGATCCTCAAACTTGTTATCTATTTTCATAGTAAACTCTCACTCTCCACTTGCCCCTTTTCCTTGTTAAAAGAAGAGAAAAAAAGAGTTTTATTTTGTTTTTTATTCTCTCTCTCCCATTTCAGAATATTAAAGCACAGACACCAATAGAGATAAACACACGGGATGGAGAAAAAAAAAAATAAACACAAACACAGTACACACGAATGATGAAGTTTCTACACGGACATTCCTAATTTGTTTTCCACTTTTATGGCCGTCTTCTCTTTACAAAATTGCATTGGTAAGACAAGAAGAAGAGGGAGGGAGTGAAAAAAAAATGGCAAGAGAAAAAAGAAATGGAATATAGTAAAATTATATGGAGTTGTACGTTCTTGAACTTATTCCTATTTCTTCACTCCCGTGTTGGCCACGGTCATGCTAGTCACACTACAGGCAATGGAATTGTAGTTTTTTAACTTGATTTTTTTTCCTTTGGTCTCTTTCTTTTTCTTTAGACCAACTCTGGAGAACAAATCTGGGCGTCTGACTGCCAACAACAGACAGGGATGATGGTAATATGGAGAAAAGAAGATGATGATAGAGTTGAGTGAGAGCCAATGCTTTTGGTTTTACTTTTTGCTATATAAATTCCCTTTATATTATATATATATATATATATATTGTATTCAATGAGACGAAATTGTGGATGTAGAAATAAGCGGGAACCGTAACGTAGAACAACCTTGTAACCGGAACGTTGCAGAGATGAGGATGAGACTCTGCCAGAGAGATTTTCGTTCTGTCTGAGCGTGAAAGTAAACACAGACTGGAGTCGAAGTGGAAAGCAGCAGCATACTTATTTACTATAGTCTCTCTCTCTATGTAGTATACGCTCTCTCTCTCTCTGTGCTTTAGCCAAGTCGTTGAACAGTTCAGCTTTTAGGCCAGTCTTTTTCATGTCTCACGAATACTCTCTCATTCTATACCTCGTTTACTTACTACAACCTGTACCATACCACAACCAGGGCAGCTCCACTACATTAGTTATAATAATGGACAATCCATCCAATACTCCTGCAATGCATTCCACACACACGCTTATACCCCTTGACCACACAAAATCTCTATCTGAAAACTATAATCAGCCAACATTGCATTATTTACTTTCTCTTCTCTATTATTATTATTATCTTCTCCTCTTTTTTCTGTACTGTAAAAACCCTTCTGCTACGGACCATAATTGTCCCAAATTTTTTTAGTTTTCTGTTTTATTTATTTTTAGGCAACTCTTCTGGGTCAACTGTTTTTCTTTATTGGAGACTCTTTAAATTGTAATTTCAAATCATTGATACAGAGAGAAAGAGAAGATTTGACGACGAAAAACTCAATTCTAATTAAATGTCCACGCCCGACGCCTTTATTCATCTGTAGTAGAGACTTTGACCTATATAGTACATGAGTACTAGAGTCGTTAAATTCCCAAAAAAAAATTTGTCGTTTTTTTGTAAGGATTTTTCTGTTTTTCTAATGTAATGAAACTATCTACATGTATACATACAATAGTTTTTATATTTGCACAAGTATAAGAGAGTGGGATGAGCCGTCTACTCCTCTCTCTCTCTCCCTCTCTCGTTGGTTCATTTCCAAATTGTTTGCACTACGACTCGTTGAAAAGATAAGTTAAATTGTAAAAAAGAGAACAAGTGGAAACGTTCAATGACCTGGACGCTGATACCTAAAAGGTCATCTTCTATTGAAACATCTTCAATAACTTTTTTTTTAAAACAATGCTTTTTTAGACCTCTTTGACCATTCATTTTAAAGGATGGAAAATATTATGTCATATCAAATTGGAATTCTGTGACCATTAATGATTTTTTTTAATTCTACTGATAAAGCGACCATCCCTACCATATCTATAGTCTCCTCTAGTACTGTAAACTAAAAATAAAACTTTATATGACAACAAAACCTAGTTAGAAAAAAAAGTAAATAAAGTGATAGAAAAAGATTGAACCAGTATGTAAATAATATATTAATTCATTTTATTATTTAAATATCAGATTAGCATATTTGGTGTATGTAACATATCTGATTCTAAGCAAAAAAAAATTGTTTATAAAACTTGTTAAATATTAAGGGTAGAATATAGGGGGTGTACAGCAAAAAAAATTATAGGTAAGGTACACTTGTTTTTAGTTCTCAAAGTTTTCAGTCCTTGAACTTTAAGACTTGACAAAAAAGAGTATGAAGTAAAAGGCAACATGTACCTAAATTGTGTGATGAAAAAATAAACTGAAGCTCATTCAATAGTTAGAAACTCCATATAAAATTAAGTAGAGAGAAACCTCATACTGATTACTAATACACTACAAGTTTAGTTCATTAGAGTAGGTATCTTTCAACGTTCTTAAATTATTGATGCACTCTTCATAGTCATCTACTTCCATATTAGCCACTTGAGATAGAAAAGAGCTACTATAGATAAAGTTATTCCTTGTATTCGGCTCCGCCGCGGCAATCGTCTTCTCCAGTAAGTCAGCCATAGCCAAAGTATTATGGGCACTAGCCATTGCTGGTGTCTCTCCTTCTCCTACAATTTTAAAAAATATACAAAAACAACAAACTATATAAGTAAGACAACTTTGACAACTAAACTTTTAAGATTGAATGCAATTAGAGCCAATCAAAACAAAAATCATCTCTTCTCTTAGAAAGGATTCTAAAATTTAAGAAAACTAAAATTTTTCCTCTTTACAATACAACGCTAATGAAAAACAAGTTAACCGTTCAAAATCTACGATGGGGTCATTCCAAACATACTTTGTTCTATCAACTCAACGTCTCAAACAGTTTAACATTTAACCAAACTACAACAACAACAACTTCTTACTAGTCTAAGGAGGAGAAATGGAGAAACATGATTTAAAACTCAAACCTTTAGCTGAGGCTGAAAACATCTTTTTAGGCGTCTGGAGGAGGTTCCGATCAAATAGGACCGGAAATGGATGTGACAGTTTGAATGGAGTTACAAGGCTTCTCACCACATTGACAGACTTACGACAAGTCTCTTGTGAATAAACTTCGAGACAACTTTCTGCATTAGTTATTCCCCGGCCTTGTTGTGGATCCTCATCTCCTCTCCGTCTTGGTTCTTCTCTCCTCCTGTAACAAAAAGACACATACCTTATACATGTTCCATGAGATATATAAACATTTACACACAACAACTATAAATCCTCAACATACTCTCCACCACCAAACAAAATTCAATGGGAGAGATACAAAGCCTACACAAGAAATAAATGCTTTCTCTGCACTATGCAAGAAAGCTTAAACCTTAACAACCTCACATAAACTACTACGAGATAAATACTTAACTGTACATTAAAATCACCTTTTGCAAAACTACCAACACATCAATCCCTTTCCTATTTAAATGGACCGTATTAAACCAAAAGCAAAGACTACACCAGCTGCATACAAAATTTAAATTCTATTTATATTTTCAAAAAATAACAACCATAACAGCCATATTTAAAAATATGACTGTTCATATTTCTTATGCACGAAATAATTCTAAAATGCATGATGTAACATGGATGATGCAACCGTTAAGTAAAATACAGGTGTAAGTGTTGTGGAAATTTCAAGAAATAAACAAAAATAAGGCTTCTAAATGGTAATTTCAAATTCCATAAATACCCCTGTTTGATATAAAAATATATATGTAGACTTTACAGTGTAGAGAGAAAAACTACTCTAAAGTTGAATAATCTTTTACTGTAGCCTCGAGTGTCACAATGAGATTTTGTGTGGGAGAGAGGAGAAGATGGGGGGTAAAAAATTTGGGAAACCTTAGTATTGAATAAAACCGGGTAAATATTATGACAGAAAATCTCGGGGCATTGTAGCTACCTAGGACTTGTCACTTTGGTACAAGTTGTACATAAAAACAAGGGATGTTCCATGTGCTCATGTCTATGTAGTTGCTATAATGCATTATAGAAGAACGCAAAGTGAATATTTATTTGAAGAAGAGTAATCAGATGGAAACAAGTAGGTAAGTAGAGTAAAGTAAGTACTCGGGTATGCAAGGAGTCCGGTTCTTGTAGCCCGGAGTATAAACTAGTCAGTCGTTCCATGCTGAGTGTCAGTCTGCTTTGTTTGCCGTCATACATACCTATCAGCATCAGCAACAAATGATAATGCTCTTCTTCCTTTATTTTTTGCCTTGCGTAGAGTCTCTACAGGAAAACTTGAGAGTGAAGAGGAAGGAAATAACACAACAAACCCAAATTCAAACCACTGCTCCTATTCAAAAACCCTCACAAGAGAGAAGGAAAAGGAAGTCAAAAAATATTCTTCTCCAGCAACTGGAATAATGTCTTTTCTCCGTATTCAAATAAGTAAAGAGAGAGGGAGAGAGTGAGAGAGGCTTGAAAACACACAGAGAGAGAGATACAGGCTAAGTGTCTCGATCCATATCGGTCCAAAAGCATGGTACACTGATACGTAAACACAACCATGGAAATTCAATACCAGGCCAATAATTTCTATTCAGTTATCCGACCGACAAATCCTAGCTTCTTGCATTAGAATGACAATACGACCAGGCAATACATGAACGAGTCGGAATATCATGCAATACATGTCAAACCATGTATGTGTCTGTAGTGTACTCTCAACATCAATGCAAACAATACTATCGAGTGTGAAGGAAGAAACCCACTGAATAGCATCAGTACACTTTGAGAAGGAAGGAAACTGGCTTCTAAGTAATACCAGGCTTCTCTCGTCTAAGATATCGGATTTCAGTTTCTATCCCCACAACTTCCCTACTCTCCCTCTCCTTCCCGTTGGTTCCATACAATCACCCTCAAATAGACAGACACAGTCGGACTGCATTTATGGAACTAAAATTTCGTTTTCCTGTTCCTTTCTCTTCTCCTCCATTCCCTCCATATTCTTTCTCCTCGTCAGTGTTCAAGTTTTATTCCTAAGCAAGTGGAGAGAGTGGGCAGAATTAAATCCTAATCATTAGTACATTTTATGGATGCAACATATCTGTATGCTAATGTTGGTATTACTTGGAAATTCCAAGTTGGAATCAAAGGAATTTGACTGTGGCAAATATTATATTCTTGATACTATTTCTGCTGAAACATGTATACCTATACTTACTGTTTAGTATGATGCAACGATTAAAACATTACATTGCAATTTGTCTAAAAAAAAGAAATATTTATAATTGAATTCAATTCGTCATGAGTATTTACCGTATAACTTGCTCCACTGAGAATCCTCTAGGCACAAAGAAATTGGCGATTGATTGTTCTGCATCAACGGAAACACCGGGAGTGAGACTTTTCAACTGACTGAGACCATTTTCATTTAGTGAGTCGAAGAGACTAGAATTAGTTGGGACTGGATAGGGGAATGCGGATCCAATCAAAGTCATCTTGTGTCCGTAGGAATTCAGAAGAGCAGCCAAATCACTCAGTGTAGTTTTTGGGGATTTTAAACGGTAAGGCATTGTGAGAGTATCTAAGGCAGCAGCCAAGACTGAGCTTGTTTCGTAGGATGAATGTTCCTGGAAGATTGAAAAATAAAAAATATGTTCATGTTGACATTAACCAACTCCCTTTAAAAAAAAGATTACAACAGCATCTCATACTTCTTTTTCAATAATAGTAAACTTGAATAATATCAACAACAATAGCTACCTACTAGATTTGCTCCTAGATTGAATCTTAAAGGAACATTATTTATAATATTATTACATAATAATGAAAATGTAGACTTACATTGTAAGTAATATGTTGTAGCTGAACAGGTTTTGGATTTGGTTTGCACAAATCATCCAAGAGACCAATGGACGTAAAAACAGAAGAATGAAGATTAAAAGCATTCCAGGAAAGAGCTGTATTGAGCATACGTAGTTTAAAATCTGAGAATTGTTCATCCCTTCCAGCGACATTTGGACGACTGACACCGAAACTAAAACTTGTTTTTTTGTCATATTCATCAGCAATATGTTGCAGTAGGCCAGAAGCTAAACCACCAATTCCATCATCTTGATCCACCAAAATATGAAAACCCTACAAATTCTAAGTTACATCAATTATTTTACTCTTTCCAGACACATATAGTCTTCTTTTCATTGGAAGAAATACATGATACAAATAGAAAATTCTACAAGTTAGACAAAATGGATAAAGAAATGAAAATAAATAAAAATAAGAAAGAAAGAAATAACCCACCTGAAAGTAATCACAAGGTTCAGTGTACTTCCTCACAGCGTCAGTAATTCTTTCTTCCATTGAGGAATAAATCTGCAAACCCTGTCCATAATTGGATAGAACCCCCAACGCAGGATTGTGAGAGAAATTGGGTAAAGTAAATCTTGTCTCTTCTTCTTGAGCAAAACCTAATTTCCATCTTGTGTAATCTACCCAACTTTTATTCTGAGTTCCTTCCTCGAGTCTATTTATTTTACTTGATTCATTATTTGGCCCCGTTTTTTCATTATTCTTTTTTGTACTATCCCTTAGATCGACACACTGAACATTTCCATGCCATAAAACTTGTTCTGATATTTTCCCTAGTTGTTCTGCATTCGTCGATACATTTGTAGAGTCACTAGTCTCTCCAATATAATTGTCTTTAAGGTCAAAGACTAGCACACGTGGTGACCAAATTAGTCTTCTCTGAGGACTCAATCGTTGTTTCCACAGTACACCATGATCAATCTCTTCATTTGGCTCTAATGTTGGTTCCTAGTGTAAAATTTATCAGCAAGGTTATTATTACAAATTGTAATTTACAATGTTACACAAAAATAGTTTCAAGAATAAACGAGAATAATTTTAAAACACAAATTAGTCAAAAATAGTTTGTCAAATATTATTCCAATTATTAAATGTAAAGACAATTTAATCAAAACAAAAATTGTAAATGGAATCCTTAATACCTGAACATTGAAGAAATGTGCTCCAATAAAATTTGAGTAATTTCCTAGTTGTAGGGTAATTATTTCTCTTGTTGTTGAAAAACTCATTTTTTCTGTCAAAAAAAATTCCTTTAAATTCCTCGTGAAATTTTAAATGGGAGAAAAAGTGCCAAAACTCGGCACTCTTTAGCCTTTGTTTTCATTTGATGGACGCTATTAATTATCTTTGTTCTTTCTTGTTTTCAAGAATTTAATAGATGTATTCAATTTAATTAATTAAAGATATATATGGTGCATGTTAATCTTCAAGTATATATTCAAAATAATGTAGATTGTTTATGTACAAAATTTAAATTGTCAAAAGAAGAGAAATTGTTTGATAGCCAATAAAGTTGGCTAGAGCATAGCAAGTAAATGGAAAGTACTCATAATATTATTATGAATGAGTACTTTCCATAGTAAAAAATTTGCTCTTTTGAGTGAGCGTAAAAGAGCGTAAGTGAGCGAATTTGATTTAAATGTATAATAAGTGTATTAATTTAACAAAATATATAAATACATGTTGTTTACATCATAGTTAAAGTTAAAGTTAAAGTTAGTTTATAGTCACTAGAAAATTAATAGTAAAGTACTCTAAAGAATAATCATCATAAGGTGTAGAGCCTTTATTGTACAACGTATCACCCAGAACACTTGAGACAAATTCGAGATTTAATTGCGTCGCAACTACAGCATCTTTTTTCCTAAATTCGTAGTCTATTTTTGTAGGATAATTACTCAATTTTATGCCAAAGTTTCATAAAAATCGGTCAAGTATGAAGGAAATGGCAGGACCCTAAAGGGAGCTCTCGAAAATGGAAACATTACAAATGTGGTACAAAAATGAATAGGGAACGTTTTTTCGCAAGCAATTATTTTTAGTTTCGTCCAGTTAATAAATATTGGTTCAAGATTCATATGCCCAATATCCTTATTAACTAACGAACACAAATATACCTATAATGTTCATTTAAATTTTTGCAGGGGTCTCTATGTAATTGACCCAAATGTAAAGAAAGTCAGGAAATTGAAAGCCCTGCCTTTAACATTGTCCTGCTACTAACGACGGGCACATTGTGACATTATATGGAATTAATCTACACGAAGTGGGGCTAAAATCATGACAATGTCAAAGTTCATTGTGTAAAACTAGAATTTTTATGGATGTTTTAATTTGACACGTCAAAAAATGAGGGGCCCCTTTTTGTCAAAAAAAGGCATCACGAGAAAATAGCTCCAAATTTTTTTGACTGAACGGAATTAAAAGTTCTTGGCTATTTAGAAGCCAACATTTCAGTCTACAACATGGTATTCACAGGTCGGCGATTTATAGGAAACTTGCAGAAATATGATTAAGCTTCCAAAGAAGTTTCAAAAATCTGTAATTTTCCTGAAAATCACCATCACCTTTTGCTTCATAAATAAGGAAACAGTAATAGTTTCTATTACCAATCTTGTACTACCTGAGGTAGAATTTTCTAGAACGATATATTATCCATTTAATTAATTGTAACGTAGTTGCGGTCCAATTAAATCGAGAAGTCCGAATGATGACTACTTATTACATTTGATAAAAGTAAACCCAAGTTCGTTTTCAGTCTATATGATCAGAAGGAAAAATCATTAAAATTGTTGAAATTCAAAGACAAGTCAATCACCGGGCTTGTAATAGACAAAGAATGTATTACATTACAAAAATAAAGATATATACATATGCATATTAAACTTGAAGGACATATTTATAATATAGTTTATTTCTTTACAAGTTTTAAATTGAAATGAAAATAGCTTGACGCAAGCTTAAAGCATTCTTGAATAAATTTATAAGTTTTAAATTGTCAAAAGTAGAGAAATTGTTTGATAAATAATAAAGTTGGCTAGAATAATAAAGGTAAGTTTAGTGATTGGAAACCAATTACCAACATAAATTTGGATATTACTACAAGATTTAACATAAATTCTAGTCTCCATAATCACTCTTCTTTTATATAAAGAAGATATTGCATTACTTTCAAATAAAAAATTTGGAGATGTCATGATATTCCTTTGTTTTGTAAAAGACAACTCTGCTATTCTTCCAGCTGGAACGCTTAAATAAATTAAAAATATGATGACACACACACAGGGAGGTGGTAAAATAAGATATTCTATAATACTAATTCTTCCTACAAATCGAATAGAACCAAAACCGCAGGTCACCCCTGTGGAAGCTAAACACAAAATAATTGCAGGCATGACCATTCTGCCAAAAGAGTCATTAAAACGATTAGAGATTAACTGCCAAATTCTGTAATTATGAATTTCACTCTTCATTTCCATTAACTCATTTTCTTGAACACTATAAATTTAAAAAAAAGAAACTATTTAATTAGTCTCATAGCAAAACAATATAGGAGACAGAATTATAAATTTTTCAGTACCTTGCCTTCATTCCAGTATTCATTGTTTCAATGTATAAAAATACGCCAAAAACGAGGACCAAGGACGTGGCCACGCTACTGCAAGTCAAATGACAATTGTACACCAAAAAGAGACCATGGCTCAAACGACTTTGGAGGAATGTAGGGACGACTGAGTAGAGGAATTGGGCTCTATGAGGAAATATAATGGCTGCTATCCCTTGACCCATGTTACACATGACAATCATCATGGTCACCAAATAAATGACAAGAAAGTCATTCCTCAGCGTGGTTCCTTGTACTACAATTATTTATACATCCATTAATAATGAATACACATTATGGAGTATTTTAATTACCTTTGAGAATTTTACGATAAGACTCAATATGCATATAAAAATCTGCAACTTGGTCCGTCTTTAAGTAAAGACTGAGTTGAAATACGGCATACAGAGTACTCAAAATGAAGAGAAATATTTGGATGTTCAATTCCCCATACTGTGGACTCTCAGCCAAATTAGAGGAAGCAAATGTCACGTTGTAAATAGCACGAACTAATTGAATTGAGACAAAAGATAAATTGAACCAAGCCAAACCAAGGACAGTAAAATTCCAAAATATTTTCTGTGATTTTTGACATGATACTAAAATTTCTTTATCATCATCCCATCGATATGGAATGAGTAACATTTGATTTAATAATTTAAATGTTTTGTTGATGAAGGGTATCGTAGTTCCATAGGTAGAGGAGTACCAATCTGTATCACTAAGGACTTCAATTTTGTCAAGTTCAATCAGTTCAATTTTACGGCCCTCCATGATCTGATTTTGTCTAGTTTAGCACAAAATAGCTGATACAACTGTGTCAAGTAAAAAAAATATTTTATTGTGTCTCTTCACACAATGCCGAGGACAGTCTAACAAGTAAACACTGAATAAAATTTCTTCTTGCTTTGTGAAATGATTTATAAAAGAAGCGCATATATATGATAACAATAATTATTTTGATAAGCTTTTGCCCCTAGTCTCGACCTGAATATAGGTAAACACACTTGTTAGTGGGAATCGCAGTTTCGGAAAAGAAACGGGTAATTTATTTTGGTTTTAGCCCACTTAATTGCATGTTAAGAAATCAAAGAATTTTTGATTCAACGGGTAACGACATTGGCTGATCGATCGGAATGTCTTTTTTTGTAAATCTAAGATGCAAAATTATTGTTGTAAGAAGTTGGTTTCGCCACTTACCGTATATTGCCAGCAGGTACTGTGGAACAAAATCAGAAGAATTTTTGATAGGATGAACTCAGAATTGTCAATTATCCACAGAGCTGGAGACCTTTCTCTCTCATACTACAATTTCACAGAATCAAAATTGCCAATAAAAGGGTATCAATCATATCTCATAAAAATTCCTCAAACATTTTCCTGCAAGTTGGTTTTTGAGTGCACTAAAAATGACATATATTTATGAAATTTTTGTGAAATTTTACTGCTCCAGTTTTATTTTCAAAATTGCATTTCTCCACGTTTTGGGGTTTCATGGGAAGAAAATTGATACTTATGTTATACCTGCCTGTAGTTGTTACTAACAACTTGTTAGTGGCTCGAAAAAAACATTGGATGGGTTTCATTATGTCACAGGAGCCATGTAAATTATTTGTCATTATTTTGAATGTCATTATTTTCAAGGCCATATACACTCTATGCCCTGTTCTGCCAAAAGCAGGTTGGGACATTATCAAGGTGGCTAAAATTCTAAGAGGTGGCGACAAGTCCAGTTTGGTCAAAAATCTGAAAAGTAAAAGTTTTATTTCGAAATTTTATTTTCTATGACGACCGTCAGTTCAATTGGGACTTGTCACTTTCAAAATTAATGAAAGGTAATTAAAAGCAGACTAGATTCCTATAAAC